>PVJC01007437.1:0-51470 GCA_004026665.1 Murina feae
TATATATATAAACTAGGAGCCTGGTGCACAATATGTTGTGCACTCGGGGGGTCCCTCAGCTCGGCCTGTACCCTCTCACAGTCTGGGACCCCTCAGGGGATGTCCACCTGCTGGCAAGCCTGGCCAGCCTGGGTGAGGGGCTGATGGCAGTTTTCAGGCTGGCCAAGCCCGCTACCCGCCTGCCCACCCCACAGCCTACCACCCACCACTGGCCCCACCCACACCACCGCCTGCACCGCCTTGGCTGAGTTAATTTGCATACAGCTACTCTGATTGGCTGGTGGGCATGGCTTAGGCGTTCCAGAGAAATGGTAAATTTTAATATTACTCTTTTATTAGAGTAGATAATAGCTTAATCAGATAAATAAGAATTGATTTTCTACTCATTAGTTCTCTTTTAAAGACAATAAAAATATTAGAGTGGAAGTATTTTCCAGTCCAATTGTATGGCAGTTGAATAAACAGTTGGAACTACATTGTTTCAGTAAAGCAACTTAAGAGATAGTATATATAAATGGTCCAGTTATAATAAGATGCCTGTCTTTCTTCTCAGAGAAACCCCCAGGGAGTGAGGCCATGCCTTAGTCTTCTTTATCACCCCAAATCCTGATCTCTTTATCTTGTTATAGTTGATATTCAATAGTTTTGGTTGAATTTAATAAAATTTGATATTTCAAAGCATTAACTCTATGGATTCCTGTTGATTCCATTCAGTCTAATATGTCCTCCTTTCTTGTTTGGTTTGGTCATCTTATGTTCTGAGGTCCATGATAGAAAATAGGATAGCAAAAGAGGAGATTTGATATCCTTTAGGATTCATGGTTTTTGTTGTGTGGGAGCAGAATGATACTTGCTGAACAAAGTATTAATATGGGGATATATGTGAAAAAAAAGGATTCTGTAAAGAAAACCCCCCACAAAACTCAGCTGTTAAATGTCTTGGTCATATGATATGCCAGGGACATCAGCTCTCAAATGTGTCCTGTAACTGCTACTCAGTCCTGCTTTGTGAAGGAGACTGCATTTCATGCAAAAGGAAGAAAACATATCTAAGCACAGCTATCTGAAACAGTATTTGCCAAAACCTCTTTCAGAAAAGGGTTATGAGTATCATGTTTAAAGGAAGTTGGGGATTGACTTTGTGAGTGGAAGTTTGCTTTTCTGCAGAACTTTTCAGAGTTTTGAACGTGCTAACATGCACACTGCAATACTCAGTCTTAGAGAGACTGATAGTATCTACAAAAAACCCTTTAGTTGTAGGACATATTTCAGTACTATAATTCCACAGAATAAAGTAAGAGAATGTATCAATTGATGAGAATCATTATAATGACTAATATTGAATTTTATTTTTGATATTTCAGACATTTCCATGGGAGCATTACAAAATAATTGACAAAATACAATTCTTTAACGACAATAAAATTTTTGATTCAAAACTACTGAACAGGGGAAGTATTTTGATATTTAAGTTAAAATGCACCTAAGAACACACTGAACATATAAAACATTTCAGAGCCATCTAATACACCTTTCTGCACTAAGGAGAGTGTGTCTATTTTCTTTCCTAGGCAAGCAAGATTTTGTAAAATTTAACTTATCACTTTGAAACACACATTTTAAAATATGCAAATAGCATAGAAAAGAAATACACTGTAATTTACAATTATTGATAGGGGATGTCAGTTGCTTAAAGAAATTAGAGTAATGTTTATTTATACCTTATGTCATTTAAAAGCACTTAAAGTGTTTTTATGGAAGTATTAAAGCTTCAGGATGGATAGGAGTAGAGGTCTACTTTTTTTCCTTATATACTATTGGCTATCTTATACTTACTTCCTTTATCTAACAACTCTAATTGCTAATCTATGGTCTGAATGAAAGTTTGTTAAAAATTCAAGAGTAACAACAAAAACATCATTACACCTATTTCCTAAAACTAATGTAAAACAGTGCCCCTGATAATCTGAATGCAGAATTAGATGCTTAAAAGAAGTTGGGGTTCTATCTAATTATGAAGTATCTGTGTCATGCCAGCACAGCCAAGGGTGTGGTGATCCTGAGGGGCTGTGGCTAAGGATTAAATAAAAGAAAAACAAAATATAGCTGGGGCTTGGTGGATCTCCTGTGCCTGGATGAGGCCACAGAGAAGGATCCAGCCAGCAAGCTGAGGCTTTATTTTATAGTCAGAGAAACACAAGGTAGTGGTCAACATAGTTACAATGTTCTTGTGAGTTTCACTTGTTTTGGCAGCATTACTGCACCTCACACAGCCCGTTAGCTACCCAGGAAGGAACTAGGGAGGGCTATAAGGTTAAGCTTCATTGAGCTAAGAGGGCTCTGCCCTCTAAGCTGGGACTTATTTGTGGCTCTGCCACAGGTTAATCTGAGGCTTAACTCTAGAGCCACTCTCTACAAGTATCAAGGCTTTATTTAGTTTGTGAATATACTCGAAGATAATTACAGTTCAAATTGTTTAAGCAGGGTATGGTTGAATTCCATTTGTCTTAACTGTATCTGTTTAATAGAAAAACAACAGATAAGTATTTTGGGTTGAAATTAAAATAAGAAAGGATCTTTTAGATGGGCACACATTTTTCTTTTCATGTAAGCCCATCCTTGAAAAAATGAGAAGAATGCACTAAAATATCATTATCATCATCATTATTATATTGCCATTATTGTCATTTCAGCCCTATCTTAAGTAATGAGAAAATATTTTCTGCTCATGAATTATTAAATAGTCTATATAATGTCATATATAAAAATAAGCATTTTCATAATGTGGCTACTATGTAAATGGCATTTGACATGGCATAATATGTTAGCATTGATTATTTACATAGGAGAATGTTAATCAGTACCACTTACTGGCCATATGAAATCAAAATTAGTAGGTACATTAAGCTCACCTTTTTCTATGAAATTTAATAATACCATTCACTATGAGAAATGAGAATGTGTCCAGGGTAAATTATATTTCTTTATTAGTTTTTAAATACCTAGGAGTAGAAATAGCTGTAACATGGCCTGCGGCTTAGGCAGACTTGTGCTAAATATAGTTCTTTTGAAGTCCTTTTGAAAATAGTACATCCTTAATATTTATGGCATTGACCGTGTAGCAGTGAAAATACTAGTAATGAGACTAACTGAAACTAAAAATCTTTCTTTGCATTTCTTGTTTTCCTTATTTTCTACCTCAAAAGCTGTGGACTTTCTCCTTTCCACAATTATTCTGCCATCTGTCAGCCTCTCTCACTATGTACTGATGCTCTGCATTCTTTTGGTTATTCACTTTCTTTTGAAATTTAAATATTTTCTCTTCTAAATAATATTTACTTTCAGAGTAGAAAGTTGTTTAAGTTGCATCTAAACTTAGAACATCTTTCTTAACTCTAATAATCATTAAAACTACTTGTAGCATATATTTATTTTAAAAAATATAGTGAAACACCCATTGCCTCTGCTGTTGTATTATGAACTCATTCATTTGGATAGTTCACACACTAGTTTTTCCCTGGTGCTAGTCTCGCATTGAAGTTTCAAAGGTAAGCAATGACTTCTTAACCAATGCACACAATGATATTTCCAGTTCTTCTCCATTTTTATATCACTTAAAATCTGCATTTCATATCACTTTGTTGATTCTCTCCTTCTTGAAAATCTCTTTGCTACTGATTTGTATAACTGGTAAAATACGAGGTAATATTTAAGAAAATAAATAAATCAGTTGACTTGGCTCATTTGCATCTCAGTTGTCATGACTTCCTAGTTCTCTAGTTCATTTGGATTCTGTCATTCAAAAAGTGCAGTCAGTATTTTTTGAT
The DNA here is from genome assembly GCA_004026665.1 of Murina feae. Classification (NCBI taxonomy): domain Eukaryota; kingdom Metazoa; phylum Chordata; class Mammalia; order Chiroptera; family Vespertilionidae; genus Murina; species Murina feae. The sequence goes on from PVJC01007437.1 coordinate 3,828, forward strand.
AAGGAAAATATTTTTAGAAATTACTTTGCCATAATTGCAGACCATGATTTTTTTCCTTAATCTTCTGCCTTCCATTTTGCTGCCTATGTTTGGGAAAATGAGAGCTTTGTTTGTCTGTTTGTCTGTTTCTGTTCGTTTGTTTCTTAAAACACAAAACATTCTGATGAGATCCATGAACATTTAAATTTAAATAAATAACATTAATATATAAATGTTAAAGAGCAAAGAAAATAACCTATGTATATTTAATAATCGCATAAAAATATCTGTATTTACTGATAAATTGTATAAATTATCCTATCTTACCTTATGAGAAGCTGAAGCATCAATACCACTAAGCCTAACTAAACATTCCCCTCAGCATGACTGTTAGACAGGTTTTTTTCCTAACTCTATGCTTCCGACCTTCCTTTTCTGATAGCATTTACTTTTAGAAAACTTGAATTTATAATACTGTCTCTACTTCTTTGAGATGTAAATCTTCTGAAGAACGCTGGATAAATGTCTTTCTGGAGAACCTGTGAGCCATCACTTTAGAAAGTAATCATTGAAGGAGATAGTGAATCCATCTCCCAGTCTCTGTAAGAAAGAGCCTAACTTTGAAATGTGGAAAGACCACTTAGCAAACACAGTTGTCTCCATCACACTGACTAACCTCCCCACAACCATGTTCCAGTATGTTTTCATTACCTTACCCAGCATTTAAAATCTTTCTGCCTCTTGATTCAGTGGAGTTGCAGTTAAGCTCCCTCTTTGATTGCAATGATCTTGATCCCTATTGCTAGTCTTGAATGGAGTCTTCCTTGCTGTTTTGTAATGTCTGGTGCAATTTTCCTTTCACAGTTACATTTTGTATTGTGCATTATTGAAATAAGTGAAAGTAGGATCAATCTAGGAAATCTGCTGCTACAGTTTCAAACACCAAAGAAAATAATGCTTATGATTACAGTGCAGGACACACGCATACCCAGACACACACATACACATGTACACATACACAATAGAATGCTGCTTAAAGATGAAATGTCACATGAGTATTTGAGTTAAAAAGATTAATTTACACCTTTATAAAACTATGCTTCCTTCAAAGTGGTAAAGCCTATTTAATATTTAATGCCTACTAGGTTTAGAGTTTCTGATAATAGAGCACAGGACAAAGATCTGGATTTGTGGGTTACCCAACAGATGACAGCACAGATAAATGAGGTACGAAAAAGACTGACTCTGAAACTAAATAAAATTAATACATTATAAAAACAAATATAATATTTCCATTTATAAAAGTAAATCCCTACCTTATGCTAGGAGACTTTAAAACACATGTTAGAAGTACTTATTATAGCTTTCCCACTTTTTTTTTAAATGAGAAAACGGGGGCAGAAAAATCAAATGAGATAAGGTCAAAATGATGCTGGTACAGAAATGTTTTCATATTCTGTACAATTTGTAGGCAGGCCATAAATTGACTCTCATTTTTACAGCAACAAAGGCAAAAAGAGAACTAATTTCATATGTCACATGTGAATTAAAAATACTCCCATCCTCAAACAAAACAAAATAAATATTTCTGGTTCAAAGATCTGAATGGTGGCGGGCCCAAGGCAGAGGCAGTTAGGAGCAATCAAGGCAGCAGGGGAGAGCAGTTAGGGGGGTCAGGCCAGTGGGGAGAGTGGTTAGGAGGATTAGGCCAGCAGGCAGGCAAGTGGTTAGGAGCTAGAGGTCCCAGATTGCGAAAGGGATGTCCGACTGCTGGGATCCCTGTGGGATCGGGTCTAAATGGCAGTTGGACATTCCCCGAGGGGTTCCATATTAGAGAGAGTGCAGGCTGGGCTGGGGAAAACATCTCCTCCCATGCACGAATTTCATGCACTGGGTCTCTAGTCAATAATAAAATAGTATAAATTGACCTCACACAGCTTAACCTTAAATATAGGTAGAGCCTGAAGGAAGTTCCACAAAACACGTATTTCTAGATTTATTCACAAAAGAATGAAAATGTTAAGAATGGTCAACATTAAGTGCCTTAAAGTAACCCTATTTACCTAAGAAATTCTTACTCTCAAAGTATTAAAATATAACCAAACCTCATTTAGAGAAACCTAAAAAAATAGATTCATAATTTCAATTGAGAGATTCATAGCCCATCAACTTTCTTCTGAGTGCCAGTGACTTCTTGGAGAGTCACTATAGATAATCATGAAGCATAAGTTTTCTGGAGTCAGATTGTCTGCATTGTAATATGATTTGACCATTTATTAGCTGTGTGACCTTGTGCAATTTAATAGTCTCCCAAATCTGCAAAATGAAGATGATAATAAAGTTGATCTATGAATCTCTGAGTATGCTGATGCCAACACAGAGCGAGCACACAGTAGATGTCAACTGTTGGCTATGCAATGTTTCCCTGCGCACTGACAACATATCTACCACTATGTTTGTTACAGAAGCTACCAGAATGAAAAGCCTAGTGGTGCAGAAAAGCATAGAGATAAATAATTGTATTTACAGTGAAATAAGGAATTAAGTATACTAGGTATTATGAAATAGAATACTTTAAAAATAATAAAACAAATAATCAAAACAAAAAGAGTTGGGGCAAGGAAAGCCTGAAAATGAGGGTGGAAAAAAAGGAAAGAGAAGGTTGGAGATGGTGAAAGGTCACTCCAGACAGTGTAGCATCAAATGATGTGGAAGGTAGATTTTTGCTGTACCAACAATAGGTCCTACTTCAGCTTTTGCTAACTAGCAAATCCCTTCATGATTCCAGAAAATGTATTTCTCTGTGGTTTTAATCATTCATTTCTACTCTCCTCCTGTCTTTTTGTCAGGACTAAACCCTTAAAATGTGTTCCTGATCTCAGCTCTAGCTCTGTATGGACTGTTACACACCATCAATTTTCTCCTGTCTTTTTCATATATATATATATGATTTCAGAGAGGAAGAGAGAGGGAGAGAGAGATAGAAACATCAATGATGAGAGAGAATCATTGATGGGCTGCCTCTTTCACACCCCACACCGGGGATTGAACTTGCAACCCTGGCATATGCCCCAACTGGGAATCAAACCATGGTCTCCTGATTGATAGGTTGATGCTCAACCACTGAGCCACACTGGCCAGGATAAGCATTTTTTTATTCTCTGACCTTATAGCATCAAAAACATAGTGGTTCTTCATATTGCTCTCTTCCTTAGCATACTGTCTTCCACCTGATATCTGTTAATACACTTAGGTCGGTGACATGAAAGAACAAATAAGATAGCAAACAAAATTCATCATTCATTGGGATCATATCTGAAGCTATTTCCAAGTAGTTATCATAATAATTGTTGCCATTTAACCATCACTCAAAACAAATGTAGTCAATTTTGTCAATTATATTTTCTTATTTCAATTAGTTGTTTAATAAATTAATTCTAAAAGTAATCAGCTTGTTGTTTTTTACAACCATAAATTTAAATACCAGAGGATCCCCAAGATAATGATGGAGTTTAGGTTTGAAATTTCTATATATTAAACTAAACCGAATTATCATGGCCCTATTAAAATCATCAATGATAGAAAAATTATTATCAAATACTAATATAAAATACAAAAAAAATTAACTTGCAACTGAAACTAAACAGGAAAACTGACTTTACTCAATATAATATTTGCCAAGCAAATAGATGGATCTTTCTTTCCCAGGTGGACACCAATTAGAGATGCTGCCTGACAAATACCACAGGCCTTTTCTGAACTACTCAAGTCTTATAAAATTTTGTTCGAGGATATTGGTTTATTGTAAATAATCTGTCATTCTGAAACATAGTACAGGAAGGAAATAAAAACCATTAATACTCTGTAATGGTAATTCTTTAGATATTTTGAATTTTTAAAAAATCCTAAGTATGTAGCCATATAACATGTGTCATATGTAATATTTTCAATTAATATGCAAAATTATTTATAATTTAAAATAAAAGTTATTTCTTATGATACAATTTACTTACATTTTTCCTCATACATATGGGCCCATATAACACTGAAACCTCAGTCAGGTCACATAAAGATGTATACATGAGGGGCTGCTGGCTGTTTGCATGCTGACCACATCCCCTTCAAGGTGGGTGTCCCCCACACTGGGGTGCCTGGGCAGCCTGGGTGAGGGGCTGAGGGCTGTTTGCAGGCTGGCCAAAGCTCCCATTGACCCAATGTCCCAGCGAGGCTGTCTGGAATCAGGTTTCTGGGATTTATTTGTCTTGTATAACTGGAACTTTGTTGCCTTAAGCAGAAGGCCACAGCCAGCCTAGGCAGGCAGTTTCCTTGATTGCTGGTGAAACAAAGCCTCCTGTTTGCTTCAGCTCTGTGGCTTCTATAATTGAAACGTTGTTGCCTTGAGCAGAGGCCCAGCCAGCCTAGGCAGGCAGTTTCCTCCATTGTTGGTACAATGGAAGCCTCCTGTTTGCTCTAGCTCCATGGCTACTGGCCACCATGTTGGCTGGGTTAATTTGCATGCAGCCACTCTAATTGACTGGTGGGCATGGCTTGGATGGTGGGAGTGGCTTATGTGTAATGGAGTGGGGGTCAATTTGCATATTGCTCTTTTTTTAGATTAGATTAGGGAAGGGACTACTATTTTGAGCTTATATTTATTGATGATGTGTTCTTTAAATAAAATGGTTCAGTTACAATGCTATATCCTATTAAGTATTAACTATGAATAGTTCTTAAATTATCACTGGAAAGATACAATCCACTAACATACTTTTATTTCACAGTGCCTGCAATTAAGACATAGCCAATTAGGAAAGAGAAAACTATGAACTTATTGCTTAATTTAAATGTTTAATTATTTTCTTTCATTAATTCTTCTCATTATTTGCATGATTTAGCCACTTACCAATTATTGTTCCTGTGCTTTTGATCATTATATGAAAAATTATGCTACTGTTAACAACTTTAGCATATAAATATATAAGATCGGGAATCCTATCATATTCTATTACATTTTTTGCTTCTAAAAATGAAGAGGTAACAAAAGTTTTCTTTAACTGTAGAAACTTAAAGAACAACAAATTTTTGGTGGGAAAATTAACAAAAAATAAGCTACTCAGTTATTTGATTTTAATTGCTGTGATGTTTGAGTTTTCTGTGTTCCATTATCATTATTCAAATACTTTAATATAAATTGAGTCTATGTAGCTACAAATCCATTACTGTTAAAAGTCTATTGAATCAGATTTCCATTTCTGACTTTTACTGAGTTGCTTACAGCTGACCACCACTCCCACAGGGAGAAAAAATTAATTTAGATGTCATATGTCTTTGTGAAAGTATCAAGCTCAGGCAAACTTTACTTGAGGGTTCAAAATTCCAGAAAAAAAGGTGGAAAAGGGTGAGCTAACATAACACAGCCACTTTTCTACCAAGTCATTTTCTTACAGCAAGAGGCTGAAGACCAAAGCAGAGAGCGCTGGTGAGTAGCCAGAGTACCCAGGTGGAAGCTTTGAGGAGCGATGTGCAAGGAGTGGGGCAAGTAGGAGACAGAGCTTTGCCAAACCAGCCTTGCCTCTGCTCAGTCCTGGATGAATGGGACTCTATCTGCCAGGCATTTCTTTTAAAAGAAAATAAATATATATTTATTTAAAAAGATAATCCTCAGCCAATTTTTATTTTTTTATTTTGTTTTATTGCTTAAAGTATACAACAAGTGATAGATAGGTCTCCATTTTTTTCCCTTGACCTTCCCTCCTCCTCCCCTACCCCTCCCCAGTGTCTTGTGTCCATTGATTATGCTCACATGCATGCATGCAAGTCATTCAGTTGATCTCTTAACTCCCCCTCAACCCTCCCCAGCCTTCCAGCTCAGAAAATTTTTAATATAAAATAAAGTGATAATTAAAAAAAAAAAAACTTGTCAGGAGACAGAACAAAGTAAATTCATGGACACAGACAACGTATGGTGATTGCCAGAAGGAAGATGGGGGAGGTAGAGGAAGTAAAGGGAGATAAATGGTGATGGAAGGAGGCTTGTCTTGGAGTGGTAAACACACAACTCAATATACAGATGATGTATTGTAGAATTGTATACCAGCGAAGTTCTGAAAGAAATGCTAAAGAAGCTATAATTAAAACCTCAACAAATAAGATAAAATATTGAGAGTAGCTAAATGAAAAGATGGAAAATATGAGACATTTGCTTTCTTCATTTGTCTATGGCCATTAACATACGTTAATCCTAAAACTCCTATCCAGGCTGGATTATACCTTAAAATCATTTAGGAAAAAGTTCTAAAGAGGGTCACTAATATTTGGCCAGCATTTGACACTGCAAAGAGACCTTTCTGAACTTTGAGTTACTCTATCTTTTCTAAAAAAAGAAAAAAAAAAAAAAAAAAAAAGAACCTATCATTGTCACCAGGTAATTGCAATCTCTAAAACTAAATCAAATGTAAATTTTACAATGAAAAACTATAATAAATGAAATTAAGAACACAATCAATTCATTTAATAACAGATTAGAAGCAATAGAATACAGACTTGGTGTTCTAGAAGAGAGGCCAATAAGAAACAATGTAGCACAAATAGAGAAGAAAAAATAGAAAAAGACAGAAATAAGCATAAAAGTTATTTGAAACTCAGTAAAAGGGCAAACATAGTATATAAATGGAATCAATGAAGGGGAAGAAAAAAGGAATGGGCAAAGAAAATAGACTAAAACCTACCTATTCAAAAAATCTCAGAAAAATCCAAGTATGGTAAACACAAAGAAAATCACAATTAAGCACAATAGGAAAACATCCGGGAATAAAATGGAACTCTGGCCCTGGCCAGTGGGCTCAGTTGGTCGAGGCTGTCTGTGCACTGGAAGGTCGCCAGTTAAATTCCTGGTCAGGGCACATACCAAGGTTGTGGGTTTGATCCCTGGTCAGGTTGTTTGTGGGAGGCTACAGATTGATGTTTCTCTCACACCTCTCTCTCTCTCTCTCTCTCTCTCTCTCTCTCTCTCTCTCTCTCTCTCTTTCTCCTTTCTCTCTCTCTTCCTCTTTCTCTAAAAAAATAAATAAAAATATTACAAACTCTAAACTGCACAAAGTGATATATGGAAAAACACTATAAATAAATAAAAATGGAAACTTTAAAAATTTAGTTATATTTAGTGGGAGAAATAGGAAAAAGTACAGCTATTACATATTCCCAAAATCCAATGTTCCTCATATTCATATTAGCCACAGGAGGCATGGAGAAAAAAGAAAATAGAGAAATAAAAAACACATAATAGAGAACAAAAGATAAGGGGCAGACTTAAGCTTTAACATTTCAATAATTGCATTCAATGTAAATGTATTTAACATATCAATTAAAACAGATTGGATAGTGAATAAAATATAAAAACTATATATTTTCTATAGGAAATTCATTTCAAATGTAATATATACAAGTAAATATATAAATATTTATCATGCAAACTTCAATCAAAGAGAAGCAAGAAAGGGTGCATTGATATAAGAGAAAGAAATGCATTAAATTGACATTTGTAAACATTACACCAATTAGCAGAATGCACATTCTTCTCAAGTGCCCATAGAACATTGCAAAGTAGATATATCTTGCTTATAAAACAAACTTTAATATGTGTTTAAAAAAACTGAAGTCATCCTGAATTCTCAAACCATAATAGAATCAACCCAAAATAGAATCAACTCTTGTAAACTCAACCTATTTCACAATAATCCATAGGTTAAGAATGAAGTCCCATTAGACCAGCGGTTCTCAACCTGTGGGTTGTGACCCGTTTGGGGGTCGAATGACCCTTTCACAGGGGTCGCCTAAGACCATCAGAAAACACATATATAATTACATATTGTTTTTGTGATTAATTACTATGCTTTAATTATGTTCAATTTGTAACAATGAAAATACATCCTGCATATCAGATATTTACATTACAATTCATAACAGTAGCAAAATTATAGTTATGAAGTAGCAATGAAAATAATTTTATGGTTGGGAGTTAACACAACATGAGGAACTGTATTAAAGGTTTGCAACATTAGGAAGGTTGAGAACCACTGCATTAGACTGAATAAAACTGAAAACAGAAAATATCAAAATTGTCAAAAACAGTTAAGGTGCTGAGAAAAAAATTATACCACTGAAAGTCTACAATAGAAAGATTTTAAAGCCTCAAGTAAATTATCTAAGCTCTCACCTCAATAAATTTTTAAAAGGAGAGAAAAATAAACTCTGGTCATAATAATAAAATTAAGCTAAAAATATAATTTTAAAAATCACATGTGTTTGGTAGTGGAGTAGCATAATCTAATCTAATAAAAAAGTAATATTGAAATTGACCATTTTTACAGGATGCCTAAGCCATGCCCACCAGCCAATCAGAGTGGCTGTGTGTAAATTAACCCAGCCAAGATGGAGGCTGGCAGCTACGGAGCTAGAGTAAACAGGCGGCTTCCCTTGCACCAGGAGTAAACTGTCTGCTGGCTGGCTGGGCTTCTCCAGGCTCAGGCAACATATTTGCAATATTGTTTCAATTATAGAAACCTTGGAGCTGAAGCAAAAGCAGGTTTCCTTTGCACCAGATATGGAGGAAACTGCCTGCCTATGCCAGGCCTCTCTCTGCTAACGGCAACATTCTTTCAATTATAGAAGCCATGGAGCTTAAGCCAATAGGAGGCTTCATTACCTGCCTAGGCCTCGGCTTAAAGGAACAGTATCAATTATAGAAGATAAATAAACCCCAGAAACCTGCTTCCAGCCAGCCTTGCTGGGACATTGGGTCAATGGGAGCTGTGGGCAGCCTGAAAGCCTGAAAACAGCCCTCAGGCCCACACCCAGGCTGGCCACACCTGAATGGGGTGAGGGACCCCACTGGGGGGCTTAGCCAGCCTGCAAACAGCCATCAGCCCCTCACCCAGGCTGACCAGGCACACCAGCAGGTGGACATCCCCAGTGGGGTCCCAGACTGTGAGAGGGCATAAGCCAGGCTGAGGGACCTCTTGAGTGCACAAATATTCTAAATAGTGCACAAATAGTTCTAAATAATCCTCAAAGACAAAACAAAAACACTTCTGGGAATATATCCCAAGAAGCCAGAAACACCAATCAGAAAGGATATATGCATTCCTATGTTCATAGCAGCACAATTTACCATAGCTAAGATTTGGAAACAGTCTAAGTGCCCATCAGCAGATGAATAGATTATAAAATTGTGGTATATCTACACAATGGAATACTATGCTGCTGTTAAAAAGAAGGAATTCTTACCATTTGCAACAGCATGGATGGAACTGGAGAGCATTATGCTAAGTGAAATAAGCCAGTCAACAAAAGAAAAATACCACATGATCTCACTTATTTATGGATAATAAAGACCATTATTAATTGATAAGCATAAACAGACATAGAGGCAGAGCAGCATTGAACAGATTGTCAACCTGCAGCTGGAAGGCTGGGAGGGTTGGGGGTGGAATTAAGGGATCAACTGAAGGACTTGTATGCATGCATATGAGCATAATCAATGGACACAGGACACTGGTGGGGGGGAGGATGGGGAAGGTCAAGGGGAAAAAATGGAGACCTATCTAACATTTGTTGTAATACTTTAAGCAATAAAACAAAATAAAAAAATAAAACAACAACAAAACAAAACAAAAACAAACAAGAAACCCAGATGAAATTAGAAAATATTTCAAACTGAGTGATAATAAAAATATTAAAAATCAAAACTTGTGGGAAACAATACTATGTTTAGAGGAAAATTTATAGCCTTTAAAGCTTATATAGAATGAAAAGAAAAAAATTAAATCCAATAATCCAATCAATGCTTTAAGAAATTTAGAGAATAATTAGCATTTTAAATATGATAGAAAGGAGGCAATTGTTAAGGGGAAGTTATTGTAATAGAAAATACCTATATAACAGGAAAAAATTAAAAACAAAGGTTTAAATTTTATTATCTAAAATAACTAATTACATTGAATGACTGTTACCAAATCTACTCAAGAAAAAATAAAGACAATAACTTACCAATAACACAATTTAATTATTGTTACAGGAGTGGTAAATTAAAAGTACTATATATCTGTTCAGTAGAGCAATCAGTGTACATGTCCTCCCAACTGCATAACTTCAAATTGTCTATAGACTGATTACAAACAGAATGGAAACAGGCAAATAGTATAAATCAAGACTTTTTCCTTCTCAAGAAACTGATTTATCAGCTAATGAATGGACAAAAACAAATACTAAAAAGATAATTGCAGAACAGAAGGTTTTTATTTTGATGTAGTCCCATTTGTTTATTTTCTCTTTAGTTTTCATTGCCCTAGGAGCTGTAACAGTGAAGATACTGCTATGGCATATGTCTGGGATTTTTCTGCCTGTGGATTCCTCTAATATTTTTATGGCTTCCAGTTTTATTTTCAAGTCCTTTATCTATTTTGAGTCTATTTTTGTGTATGGTGTAAGTTGGTGGTCAAGTTCCATTTTCTTTTGCATGTATCTGTCCAATTTCCCCAACACCACTTATTGAAGAGACTGTCTTGACTCATTTTATGTCTTGCCTCCTTTGTCAAATATTGACCATAGTAGTTTAGGTTGATTTTGGGGTTCTCTATCCTATTCCATTGGTCTATATGTCTGTTCTTGTACTAGTACCAGGCAGTTTTGAGGACAGTGACTTTGTAATACAGCTTGATATTTGGTATTGAGATCCCACCTACTTTGTTCTTCTGTCTCAGGATTGCTGCAGCCATTTGGGGTCATTTTTTATTCCAGAAAGATTTTTGGAAGGTTGGTTCTAGATCTGTGAAATATGTCGTTGGTATTTTAATGGGGATTGCATTGAATCTGTAGATTGCTTTGGGAAGTATGGACATTTTGATGATATTGATCCTACCAATCCTAAGTTAGAATAGAGGTTACATTTCAGTGTGTCATGAAAGAGGGTCATCAGAAAATTTCTTGAGAGCTGTTCATTCTTTACTTCCCCATCTGAGTGCTGGTGACATTGTGTCCTCTCAGGGAAAGTTCATTAAGCTATACACATAACTTCTATAATTTCTATTACATTTTAATGTTAAAATAAAGTAATATATTAAACTGTATTTTTAAGATAGTGTTTTAATGTGCTCAGATATATAATCAGCAAGCAGGCACTGTATGACAATAATCTATTAAAACTATAACAAAAGCACAAGAACATTAAATGTAAGTTTCCAATAAAAGGAAACAACCTTTCATTCCCTATAAACATCATTTGTAAACTACTCTGAGCACTCCTACCAAATATACTTAGAAATAAATAGACCATCTGCAGTCTTTTTCATGCCTCTCTTTTTAAGATTTTATTTGGTCAGAAGAAATTAATAGTCAATGTGAAAAAAAATAAAATGTGTCACACCAGCAATAATCCTTCAAAATGTTTTTGTCTTTCCTAGCTGGTTTGACTCGGTGGATAGAGCATCGTCCTGTGGACTGAAAAGTCCCAGGTTCGATTCTGGTCAAAAGCATGTACCTTGGTTGCGAGCACATCCCCAGTAGGGAGTATGCAGGAGGAAGCTGATCAATGCTTCTCTCTCACTGATGTTTCTAACTCTCTCTATCTCTTTCCCTTCCTCTCTAAAAAATCATCAATAAAATATATTTTGAAAAAATGTTTTTGTCAAGTTAGCAATGTCAAGAAGAATTATAATATGACATTTTATTCCCTCTGTAGACCATACACACAACACACACACACACACACACACACACACACACACATCAGGATAATTAAGAGGAAGGTTAGGAAGGTAACTGATAAGACCATCAGACATGTCCTTTTCATCGCACCTTGGTTTTACACCGTGGACAACCTGGCAGGATAGCCTGCTGGAACAAGAAGGTTTTATAAGAGGGAGGGGCATGAATGACAACATTGTGTACATCTGACTGTGACCTCTGACTCCATGGGTTTCAATGGATGACCTGGGGGAAGGAGCACATTACAGAAGACTGGAAAAGAGTTCTTACTATTGTAGAAAAAATTAAGTTTCAAAATAAGGAAATATGCTAGAAAACTTGAACAATTGTGGTGAGATGCGTTAGTAAATGGAGAATCTAAGACATTGACCATAGGAGCAACTGAGATTGATGGACAGAGTTCATTATAACCCAGAGACAGGTGCTCACAATCATGGAATACAGGGAACTAATAGACAAAAGAGACAGCAAGATGGTGGCATAAGGTAAACACCATAAATGCAGCTGTGCACAACTATTTCAGAATAACCACAAAAAGAAAAACAGACACCACTCACACCCACAGGAAGGCTGGCTGAGTGAAAATTCTACAACTAGAAAGAAACTGAGACTCGGAGGAGTGGCGGAAGCAAAGTACAGAGGTACGGAGGCGTGCGCATGGGGCTCGGGGAGAGGGCTGGTGCCAGAGGACACGGTTCTTTTTCAAACCAGAGAGAGCCACAAGCTTTTGGTGGCTCTGAACTCCAGTTCCAGGCAAGTTTCTGAGGACCCAGATGCACACCTGGAGAAGGGGGACTGACTGGCACTGGGAGGAAATCCAAAACAGGTTTCTCTCAGCGTTGCTTGCAGCAATTACCGTGGGACACAGAGACCCAGTGTCTCTTAGCGCAGGCCTGAAAAGCGGCCATAGCTATTTGCTCCACCCTGCAGACTCCCCAAGGCCCCACCCTTCCCAAGTTGGGTCAGAGGTTTTTGCATATAAAAGGCTGAGTAGCCTAAGGCAAAGGCTAAATCAACACCTCCTTAAAGATACAACAGCCAGCCTCACCCAGGCCAGAGTGGGACCATCCTAAATAAAACTCAGATCCACAAGGAACACATTCAGGGCAGAAGCAGTGAGCACAAAAGCCCCACTGAAACAACCCTTACCCCATAAGGATGTCTCCAGCACAGAAGTTCTCCCACTGTAGACACAGCTGACTCTCATAACCAAGTGTCTTAGAGGTTAATTCCTCTCAGTGATCACCTAACTCAGAAAGGGAAGCAGCCAAATTGCAGAGACAAAGAAACAGATTACAAATGACAGAAATGGGGGAAAGAAAACAACAAGATATAGCATTCAAAACCATGGTTATTAGGTTTTTCAAGAATTTTCTAGAGACTGCTGATAAATTTAGTGAGATCCTTGAGCATATGAAAAAGGACCAGCTAGAAATTAAGCATACACTGACTGAAATAAAGAATAATATACAGAGATCCAACAGCAGATGAGAGGATTGCAAGAATCAAGTCAAAGATATGAAATATGAAGAAGCAAAGCCCACCCAGCTGGAAAAGCCAAAAGAAAAAGAGAAAAAAGGAAAAAAGAAAAAGGATCAAAAAGTATGAAGATAGTGTAAGGGGTCTCTGGGACAACTTCAAGCGTACCAACATCAGAGTTATAGGGGTACCAGAAGAAGAGAAAGGGCAAGATATTGAAAACCTATTTGAAGAAATAATGACAGAAAACTTCCCCCACCTGGTGAAAGAAATAGACTTCCAAGTCCAGGAAGCAAAGAGAACTCCAAACAAAAGGAACCGAAGGAGGACCACACCAAGACATATCATAATTAAAATGCCAAGAGCAAAAGACAAGGAGAGAATCTTAAAAGCTGCAATAGAAAAGCAGTTAGTTACCTACAAGGGGGTACCCATACGACTGTCAGCTGATTTCCCAACAGAAACTTTGCAGGCCAGAAGGGAGTGGCAAGAAATATTCAAAGTGATGAATAGCAAGAACCTACAGCCAAAATTACTTTACCCAGCAAAGCTATCATTCAGAATTGAAGGTCGGATAAAGAGCTTCACAGATAAGAAAAAGCTAAAAGAGTTCATCACCACCCAACCAGTATTATATGAAATGCTGAAAGGTATCCTTTGAGAAGAGGAAGAAGAAAAAGGAAAGTAAAAATTATGAACAGCAAATACATATCTATCAACAAGTGAATCAAAGAATCAAGTGAATAAAAAATCTGACGAACAGAATAAACTGGTGAACAGAATAGAATCGGAGGCATAGAATGGGAGTGGACTGACAATTTTCAGGGGTTAAAGGTGTTGGGGGTGCGTGAAGAGAATGGACAATAATCGTACACCTATGGATGAGGACAGTAGGGGGACAAGGACAGAAGGTGGGGTGGGAACTGGGAGGAGGGGAGCTATGGGGGGAAAAAGAGGAACAACTGTAATAATCTGAACAATAAAGATAAATTAAAAAAATAAAAATAAAAATATCAAAAAAGAATAGATTTCTGTTTTAAAATTCAATGTTCTCTAATAATTATATGTTAATATGTATAAATCTATATATTTGTATTCATAGATTTGTATGGATCAGTTTGTAAACAAGAAAGTAATTATGTCCAGAAACACTGAAGACGGACATAGATCAAGGGACGATTTCATAGTATAAAACCTAACATGATTAGAGCAAAAGGATCTTGGAGTTTATGTGCTACCATTTCTTGGTTGTAGAGAAGAGTAAGCAGATGCCTATTTACATATTCATGATCTGAGAGCCAACTAAAGAGAAAGCCAGAGCAGGTCACAATTCCCTTCCCCATATCTTACAGACCATAGACCATTTAACCCTCTCACATTAAGTATGGTGAGCAGTCGAGCTAGGAAATAAGCACCTGCAATAACAGGATAAAATTTTTGAAGTAGGTATTATTATTGTTTAGTATTATTGTTAGTATCATTGCTTTGGCCTCATTTTATAACTGTGGGGTACAAAGAAACCAAAAAACAAAACAAAAACAAAACAAAAAAAACTATCGACTACCTTCAAAGAGACTGATAAAAGAAGTTAAAATAATGTCAGTTGGATTAGGTTCTTTTCTGGAACAGGTACTGGCTTTTAAGACACTGCTGCTAACTGGGTTTTTCTCCTTTGGCTTAAGTAAACATGGCAAAGAATATATCTACCAAACAGAACAATAAAGATTTTTTTTCTTTGTTTTTTAATAGGGATTTCATTTTTTATTTTTAATAACTTTATTTTTATTTTTGATACTATTCAAGATATCCCCATTTCCTCTCTCTTTGCCCACTTCCACTCAGCCCTCATCTCCAATCTAAGTTTTAATAAAACAAAAACAAATTACTAAGCTGTCGTATATCATTCTGCAAAAGTGATTATAAGATTACACGGTATCTATAGCTTTTACTTGAAATTTTATAATAATTCCTTATCTGTTATATCAATGAACAAAGATAAGTGAGGTTTATCCTGTTTATAAAAAGAAACTGAGAATTATTGAATTTGATAATTTTTAGATTTTGTGTAGTCCTGATTTATTTTTATAATGTTAATAATGAAAACATTTCATAGCTACAAAATATAATATAATAAAATTCTCTCTGGGTGATTTGTGGAGATATAATTATTACAGAATGTTAAATTGGGAAACCAGAAATAAAGCACTTAATCTACATGAATAATGGGGACACCTGCACACAGCAGACTGTTTTGCTTTTGGAGAATGTTTAAAGATTGTTTTTCTACAATTTTAGCCATCATCAATATTGTTTTTGTTAATGAAGGATTATGGAAAAGAAGTTACTGATGACTAAATACTTAATTTGATGAATCTAAATGCCTGGGAAGAATTGCACTCATCCTCTAATTGGAAACTCACAAATAATTTCCATTTAGAAATGCACTGTAAGTTAAATTTGAGCCTTTCTGGAAAATTGCCAATGTACTTGGACTGACCTTCTGATCAATACCTTGAAGATACATATGCTTCAGTGAAAACAATGAACATACTTTTATTTATTTTTTAAATCTTTATTGTTGAAAGTATTACATATGTACCCTTTTTTCCCATTGACCCCTTCTAGCCAGTCCCTGACCCCCACCCCAGGTCTTCACCCCCCTATTGTCTATGTCCATGGTTTATGCATATATGCATACAAGTTCTTTGGCTGATGTCTTCCCACATACCCACACACCCTCACCTTCACTCTGAGATTCAACAATCTGAATGAACATATTTTTATAAATATAAGTACTAATTTTGTTCCTTTATACTTTACTTCATTTCTGAAGTTAGTGTGTATCTTTGTCTATTGGTCTCTTGTAATTAATCCTATATAATAATCCTACATAATAAAAGTGTAATATGTAAATCAACCAAATGGCTGAACAACCGGTTGCTATGACACACACTGACCACCAGGGGCAGACATTCATTGTAGGTGGTCAGTGAGCTCCCACAGTGGGAGAGCTACTCAGGCAGAAGCTCATCGCTGGCAAATGCATTGGCAGTGGCGGGAGCCTCTCCCACCTCCATTGCAGGAGGGCAGGAGGGAGTGAGGGGTCCTGGACTGTGAGAGCCCTGGACCTCGAGATGGGTGTCTGACTGCCGGCTCAGCTGGCGGACATCCCCCCGAGGGAACCTCGACTGTGAGAGAGTACAGGCCGGGCTGAGCGATCCCCCTAGTGCATGAATCTCATGCATTAGCCTCTAATATACAATAATTTGTAGGATAGCCAGTATAAGTTTAAAAGTCATGCCTTCAAAATGCAGTATTATTTAGAAAATTGTAAACTATAAACACTATTTTGGTTAGAATTTTAAATTAAAATATGCCCACCATAACTGGAGAAAAAATGATGATTAACCAAAACACATAATTTACTTCAATCAAAGTGGTAGTATATTTGGGAGGGAAACAATGTAAATAGAAGGACTGGATAGTGTTGGGGCTGTTATTTTTTCCATTAGCATAAAAATGTATTTGATTCAGAGCCCAGAAAGAATCCCTAGTAAATCTCTGGCAAGACAAAGACAGAGGAAATAGAAAAGAACATTAGTCAGTTCAATTTTGACAGGATGAGAGGTGGGCTATATATTTTTAAAACCTAGGCTAACTTTTGGAAAGTACCTTGGTGAAGACAATGGCCCTGGATCAATATTGTTTGGGTTTTCAATCCCAGGTCTGGAGCTAAAATAAGGCTTATTTAGGGGAAGTTATTTATTCTTTCTTTAGTTTTCTTTAAAATAGGAAGAATAATATTTTTACCTCATATACTTTGAACTAATTAAAAAGTTGAAGCACATAGTGTTCCTGGTAGCCTTGTACATAGTGTTCGCTCAGTCAGTGTGTAACTCTTACTTTACCTAAGCAGTCTGGAACAAAGGTTCAAAGTCTTTTCTCAAAGAATTTTTAAATTATAAGACTTTCGGTAATAAGCCTAAATAAAGATCATTTTGAAATGTTGTGAATGCTAATACTTGGTATATTCTTATTAAATTATTCCCAAACAAATGTTGAACTAGAAGCCCAGTGTGCAGCGCTCACAGCATTGCCAACCCACGCACACAACACTGCCCACCTGTGCCGGTCTTTGGTCATTACGGCATTAGGACCACAGGCCTTTTATAATATAGATATTAAAATTCAGATTTTTAAGTCAATCAGTATTTCCACTTGAAAAGAGTGAGGCAAATCAGCACTTACAGAACAGAGGGTTATGATGTGCCTAGATGTTATAGCATATTTATATGCATTTAAGAAGGTGTAAATTCATGCCCCACTGAATATATACTTTTTAATTATTCTATAAAGGTTAAATCTGTTTCAATATTGACATCTTTTTATTTCTCCATATTAGAAATCAGATCATAGCCAACAAAATATAGGTTGGAATCATACTAAAATTAAAAGATAAACCTGTTTACAATGCAACTTTTTAGTACAAGATCATGGGTACAAGATATGGATTGATGAAATTAAGGAGGAAAGGGAGGAATCCTATCTAATAAAGAGGGAGCCTCACACCATCGCAAAAATGGCGGTGCCTACAGCCAATAAGGAGGGAACATGCTAATTGACTGCCCCACCCTCAAAGATGGCAGCTCTCACAGTCACAAAATGTCAGCTGCCCAGCCGCCTAGGGGTGGCCTGAGACACAGGTAAGCCTTGGATGGTGGCTTCCCAGCCACCCAGGGACTGGCTGAGGCTTGCACTGCTGTCAGTGGCAGCAGCAGAGGGGTGATAGGGGCATTGCCTTCCCCTGATACCAGGTCACCTCCCGCCTCCGAGGCCTCTAGTAGAGGTATAAATGAAAATTGAGGCAGCATGGAAATATATTGATGAATCTAAATAACTGGGAAGATTTGCACTCATCCTCTAATTGGAAACTCACAAATAATTTCCATTTAGAAATGCACTGTAAGTTAAATTTGAGACTTTTTAGAAAATTGCCAGTGAACTTGGACTGACCTTCTGATCAATATCTTGAAGATCATATGTTTGTATCTTCAAGGTATTGATACATCGATTTGTGCAGTGCACTGCATAATGTGATTTGCTTAAAGCATGTCTGCAGATGGTCTGAGAGTCCTACTTCAGGAGACGGAGATACTAGATTCCATCCAGGAACCAGGCTAGCCTTTATCACTATCTTAATGAAGAGAATGCAATGATGATTGAATGACTTCAGAAGCTTCCTAATGCCGCGACCCTTTAATACAGTTCCTCACGTTGTGATCCAACCATAAAATTATTTTCGTTGCTACTTCATAATTGTAATTTTGCTACTCTTATAAATTGTAAATATCTGATATGCAAGATGTATTTAGGCGACCCCTGTGAAAGGGTCGTTCGACTCCCAAAGGGGTCGAGACCCACAGGTTGAGAACCACTGCTCTAGTCCAAGCCACCTCTTGAATGCAATTTATATGATACCCTTAATCATTTTAGCCGGCCATCTCACCTCCAGATTTGTGAGCACGATAAATTGTTTTATGCTACTGCTTTGGGATGGCTTGTTACACAGCAATGAATAATCAGAACAATGTCAGCTTTAAAATGAGCTAGTCACATCACACAATATTTAATATGATTTCATACATATATAGTCTTTCCTAATTTTGTTTCATATAATATGGTACATACTTAGACTATGAAAAAGAGGTAGATGTCCAGAAGAAATGTCTAATATTAGCCAGTGTACTTAAAAAAAGAGAGATGTCATTCACTCAATATATATTTATTATCTACTGTGTGCTTAGTAGTTTTTTATGTTCTAACAATATATCAATGAATAAGACAAAATATATATTCTTTATCCATATGGCTCCAAGAGATAAAGACATCAAATAAAGAAATATGTATAAAATAATTTTAGGCAGTTATGTGATAAGAAGAAACAAAAAAATCACATTTAGGGGTGTGCTATTTGAGATGGAGTGATCTGAAAAGTCATTTCTCGGAAGATGGTATTTTAAAATTAGCATTCCAGGATGAACAGCAAATGTGTCTGTCCTGAACCATGAAAAAGAGCAATGAGGATAATATGTCTAAAGTAGAGTGAGCAAAGAGGAAGGAGGAAGGCTGTGAAATGATGATGACAAATTCAAATTCCATTCTAGGTGAGATGGGAAGCCATGGGAGGACCAGGAGAAGGAGATGATTTCAATCACATTCTCTTCCATGAATATCACAGAGAGGATTAGCTACTGACAGCAACCCATTCCTAGGCACACAGTAAGAACACATTTCTCAGTCTTCACATAATAGGATGTAACTGAGTGCCTGATATCTAGCTAATAAAATGTGATTGGATCTAACACATACCTGGCTCATAAAAATCTCCCCTGCTTCAGCTGACAGGAAAACTAGTAACACTAAGAGCAACCTTAGTAACCAAAGGGTGAAGATGGCAGAGACACCATCACCCTAGATGCCTGAATAACTGCATGGAATAGAATCTCTATGCCTATACCCATCCTCCAACATACACTCCCCAATCACGCACACAACACCACCACTATCAAATAGGTAAAACCTTGCACTATTTCATGTAGAAAACCTAGTCTACATCTAGGTTAACAGTTATAAGAGAGGCTGGGCTGGAAAGATAATGAAAAGGCTATTTTAATCAAGTAGGAAAGATCACTCATTTACACAGGGTGGTAACTATGGATGTAAGAAGATACAGTAAAATTTAGAGTACAGTTTGAAGATCAAAATTTATGGACCAAAATTCAAAATATCAGCTGAAGTTTTTGAAAATTCTAATATTTTAAAAATATTTTTGTGAAATGAGATGATAGAATAGAGTTTTCTTGACTCACTTTTGCAGAGAACAGAAGCCACAGGAGTCTACAGGGAGTGCAAAATAGACACTCTGTTGTGTAGAATTTTCAAAGGAAGTGAATAACACTGGTTCTGTGATTCTTGGACTATATAGACAAGTAAAGGGCCAGAGATCAAATTTTATTAGAAGGATGTCTTTGGAGAAAATTGTGTGTTGCACCTTCTTTCAAGCTTAAGTTGTCTGAGGGAGAACCTAGTTCGCCAGTCCATTCCCACTGTGGGGCTTCCCATAGGGGCAGGTCTCCATCCCAAGTGGACCAACGTGGTCAGGGGAGAGCATTGTGAATTGTCAGGTTTGAAGTTTTAATATTATTTTGGATCATGCATCCCGAACACTGATAAATGTATGCTTATGATGTAAATGTACTGTAGGAGTCTCCATTTGTAAGAATGAGCAGAAGGGTCATGGGGTCTGCCTGACTTTTCTTCCTGAAGCAGGA
Source organism: Murina feae (assembly GCA_004026665.1). Classification (NCBI taxonomy): domain Eukaryota; kingdom Metazoa; phylum Chordata; class Mammalia; order Chiroptera; family Vespertilionidae; genus Murina; species Murina feae. The sequence goes on from PVJC01007437.1 coordinate 24,380, forward strand.
AATATGAAAACACTGCATAAAAGTTGAAATGACCACAGGACACCAAAATACAGTAATGTCTTGATCATGTTATGAATCATGCTCATCCAGCACAGGTTCAATTCACAACAGGAAAGAAATGTGGGCATTTCTAAATACAGTGAGTCACAGCAACAGGGGACTTTGGAAAGCCTTGAGCTCAGGCTACCTATCATGTGACTAGGAAATCAACATAATTTTCTTGTCAAATGTATTAAGCAACTACTTCTATCCTGACTTGAGAGAAATGTGGTTCAACCTTTGAATTTCTTTAAAGATTCTAAGAAAAAGCATGACTGCTATACTTAAAAATGTTCTAACAAAATATTAAAGCATGAAATTTACCTTCAGTTCTGAGCTTGTTATCTACATGGAGTGCCACCTATATTATTTATTTTGAAGTGTTTTATATTTTTTAAAAAATAAAATAATTAACTCAGAAACTTTCTGGAATTTCGTTCCCCCATCTGAACCCTATACTTTCATTTTGTCTAAAGATATTCTCAAGTGGCCATGAGAATTCTATGCATGGTACATCCTCATGCTTCCTCAGAAAACCTGGTCTGTGGGTGCTAAATTAATTACAGAAAAAGAATGGGGAGAACATAAACCTAGAGTTCTACTTCTACTACAACATTACACAATTAGTCTAGGACACTACAAAGATCTACAAAGTCAGAGCACTTGAGAATAAGTTCTTTGCTATAATAAGAAGAAAACCGTATTTCTTTTACTGAATTTCTTGGCCTTTGTGGCAGAAAGAAGCTGCCTCTCAGTATTGTAGCAGTATTTCTCCCTGTAGTGTAACCCAGGACCCTTTGACAAGGTTTTTTCTGTATTCAGTAAGGTTATAGGCAAACTTGATTTTATAAATCATGTGAATGGTACTGTTGAGAGCTTCCTGGTAATATGATATGACTATGAAAATATGTATTTCAGATGAATTAAAGGGATAAAAGTTATAAATTGGAGAAATATATTCTAGGGCTTTATTAATTTTAGGTCCTTTGTAAGAACACAAATAAAAACTGTTAGGATGGGAAAGAGCAAATCATTTTCTGAGCATATATTTGCTGTGGATTGAGTTCATCCTTTACAAAACGTGCCTGAGCAACTCGAACGTTTTATGCTGGACACGTTGCCGTATGTACATAGATTCAATGCAGCTGAGGATGATCCTGCAGTCAAACTAGATTCAATGCATCGTTTTTCTCTAGTGAGTTCCTGTCCTTGATAAAATAATGGAATAAAAGATTCTACATTGCATTCATGACTCTTAAGGATAGTTTTGCAATTCTTTAATCTCACAATTATTAGCAAGATTTGGTAGCATTTTTTCATGACCACTTGGTAAAGCAAACAAAAAGCAGAAATAATAAACATTGGTGATTTGTAAAGTTTTTACTTTCTTTTAAAATTTGGGATTGAGGGAGGAGAGAATCTAGTTTCAATGAGATAAGGACTTAGGGAAGAGGCCCATTTCACCAATACTGATATTTAAAATAGAAAGGGCACGATAATTCCACTTGTAGATTTATTCTTCTTATTCATTTCCATATATTATTTCTTTGCATACTTAGCTTCCTTCCTTCTTTTCATTTACCTGCTGGAAAAGTCCTCTTGGCCATGTGGTTGTCTGGTTTAACCATAGAGGCATCAGTGTCCACCCTCTGTCCCACCCCAGGACCATGCCTGCAGGCCCTGAAGACGCATATGCTCTTCTTGCACAGTGACCATACGTGCTCCGGAATGGAGGGAAAGCATTCATCTTTACGTAGCACTAGCACACCACACCATCTGGGTGCACCCGCACCAGAACATGGCTTAGACACCCACCTTCTAAATCAGTTCCTCAATTACACTTTGCCTTTTACTATCTCTGACTTTTCCATGTCTTTCTCTAATCTCAATCTGTTTAAACTCTGTCCGTTGTCTAAGACCTAGTGCAAAGGTCATGAGATATTCCCTAAAAACCTGTGCCAGAAGTTACCATATATTTTTAATATTTCCATAGCATTTGCTTATGCTTGCCAAATACTATATCATGTGACTATTAATTTATTCATTTTATTTTTAGTACCAGACAATAGAATCCTTGAGTACAGGTTAATGTTTTATAGATCTCTATATAATCTCACAATTTAAAGATCTACTTCTAATAGGGATTTAATAAATGTTTATTAACCATTAAATTGATAAATCTGTGAAACTCCTAAAGTAATTACACAAACTGCATAATAGTGATTAATGTTCTATGCAACAATTGTATTTTAATTTTGTTTCTTTACTAAAAACATATGATCAAAACTATTCAATGGCACCACTAAGAATATGTCATGAAAACTATTCACTGCAAACATAAGGCATTGTGATTAAGATTTAGGAATTTTAGGTTTCATTTATAACTAGACATCATTCATTATTTATAAACAATTTTTTGTATATGATATATATGCAAATTTAAAGAAATATTTTTATATCAAATATTATTTGCTTTGTGATAGCCTGGCTCACCCAGAAATCTGTGTTATAATAATCTCAAAACTTACCTCTCACAATGATGTTGGTGGACTTTTTTGCAGGGTTTCCCACATTGTTATTGGCTACACAGCTGTAAGTACCAGCATCTTTTGAGGTGATGGCAGGTATGGTCAAAGTCCCTCCATGCAAAATAATCTTGTCAGACAGAGGCCCAAAGGTCCTGGCCCAGCTGAGAGACGGTGCAGGCTGTCCTCCTGTCGTAACACATACTAATGTTATGGCCTCTCCAGGATTTACAACTATAGGGTCATCCACCAAGAGTTTAATTGACGGAGATGCTAAAAGACACAAACAAAAAAAAAACATGTACCTATTTAGATCTACTACAACAAGAATGCAACAGCATACTTTATATTTATTCAAACAATTAAAATAAAGCATGGTTCTCTTTAGTCAAAATTTTATTGTATTTATCAAATTAAAACCACATGCAATAATTATATATTTTAATTATGTGGTTTAAGCCTATAGAACTATATTAAGAATTTTACACATGGAGAGGAGAATTAAAATGCATGTATTTTTAGATTATTGTTGCAAACTAGAATAGTAAAAGGGATAAAGTTTCAAGACAAAATTTCCTTTCCTTCCGAATGCTGACAATGACCACGTTTTTTTTGTCTGTTTTTTGTTTTTTGTGTTTTTTGTGTTTTTTTGTCATCCCGGGTGTAGGTACTGTAGCTATTTATTTGTATTTTCATGGCAAAGACAATCAATTATTTAATTTTGGTATTTTACTCTGATAAATATGGCAGAGATATTTTAAGATCATTGTGAATTATACAATATCATATAAAATGTATTTAAATACACCAATATATTTTGAAGAAATAATTTAAAAATTAATTTTGTTTTATGATGTTTTTATTCATGTTAAAACCATTGTTTTTTAAAATTTAGCATAGAACCTTTAAAACCTCATGGACAAAATATATTATCTATTTCATCATCTGTTTTGCAAGTGCATGCTTTCTATTCAGTGTTCTTACCCTGTCCAAAGGCCCTGAGTCTATGTATTATTAGCTTCTTCAGCTTCCTCTTCCTATGTGGGTATATAGTAAATTAAGAAAAATCTCCTTATATTCAATCAGTGTGTAGCTGCTGGTTCAGTAAATGTCTACTGCATGTGTTGGCCAAAGGAACCCCTTGCTATGCACGTATAAACATGTAATACCTAATAAAGGTTGTCACTTCTCTTGTTACCATGAGAAAAATGCATTGTTCTAGAACATGCTGCAGGGTCTATATATCTATTCATTCTTCACAGCCACCTGGGAAAGATTATTTTCAGCTCATTTTTTAAAGTTTTTTTAAAATATATTTTATTGATTTTTTTACAAAAAGGAAGGGAGAGGGATGGAGAGTTAGAAACATTGATGAGAGAGAAACATCAATCAGCTGCCTCCTGCACACTCCCTACTGGGGATGTGCCTGCAACCAAGGTACATGCTCTTGACAGGAATCGAACCTGGGACCCTTGAGTAAGAAAGAAATTAAACCTGAAGTTTGAAAGGAGATATGAGAAATACTCAATGGACAGTATGCAGTTTTTATTTGAGATGTTCATCAAATCAAAGTAAAAAGTATAAAAAGGTGAAATACATAAAGTAATTAGGACATTTTCAAATTAAGTAAAAAATCAGAGTATTTCAAACATTTTATAGTTATTGCTGAAACATGACTCAAATCCCATAATAATAAGTCAAAGTCAGTCTGCTTTTAACATAGCACATATATAGATACACATACTACCAGCTGTAAACACTGCACATTCGCAGTGCTTGTAACTACTTGTGCTTCCAGTCAGACTTTCAGACTGATAATCTTCCCGTACGTAATGATGAAAGGCACAGGTCACCAAAGCAGTTGTCTCTAACGTTCAAGATCACTACCCAACATTTTAACTTGCTCCATATTCTTGCTGATGGGAATACAATAGATGGTGGATGAATAGAAAAATGATAGATGATAGAATAGATAAATTGGTCTTGAGAGAAATGTGACAAAGGAGAGAGAGAGAGAGAGAGAGAGAGAGAGAGAGAGAGAGAGAGAGAGAGAGAAGGCTGAGCCCTAGCTCGTGTGGCTCAGTGGATAGAATTAGTGTTGGCCTGTGGAGGTTCCTGGATTGGATTCTGGTCAAGGGCACATGCCCTGGTTTGATCCCCAATAGGGGGCATGTAGACAATCAATGATACTCTCTCATCATTATGTCTCTATCTCTCCCTCTCCTTTCCTTTCTGGAATCAATAACAATATATTTTAAAAATAAGTATAAGACTGATGATGAGGATGAGGATGAGGGGTTGGGAAGAGAAATAGGAGGAGAAAAGGGAGGAAAAGAAGGGAAGAGAAAAGAAAGAAGAAATGCCAGTTTATTGTTTCTATATTCCAAAATTCTAAACCCAATAACTATAATATGAAAAATATATTTTAGGAAATATCTCTGAGAAGGGACTTCTTCCCTTCACTCCTGAGGGGAGAAAAAAAAGTTTGCTTGGACTAAGCCACAGACACTTCAGTGCAAACAAGGAAGAGGTAAAATTGCCTCTTGCTTCCCATATCAAATCCCAAACATTTGGATATTAAAGAGCAAAGAGGACCTATGTGCTCCTTCCTGGTTTGAGATTACTGACAGTGTCTGGCTAGACATATAGGACATAGTGAGTCTCATAGGAAAAGCTCCGTACTTGATAGGAACAACCGCCAGCCTGCAAAGAGGAATGGGATGAGAAGAGGCCAGGTTCAATCACCTCACACAGAAGGAATGAGGCACGTCTCAGTCCCATCAAAATATTCAGCATAGCACCCCCTGGAAATAATTATTTTCAATTCGATTTATTGGGGTCATGTCTGTTCCCAACACCATACAGATTTCAAGCATACAAATCAGTAAAACATCATTTGCACATTGCATTTGGTGCCCTCTTGCTCCAGACAAAGTCTCTTTCTGTCCCACCCTACTCCCTCCCACTCCTTCACCTCTTCGCCCACCTCCACCTCACCCCACCTTCTTCCCCTCCCCCTTTCCCTCTAGCTATCACCACACTTCCTTCTGCATATATATATATATATATATATATATATATATATATATATATGATTTTTGGCTAATCCCTTGACATTCTTTCATCCAATCCACCCTCTCTCCTCCCCTCTGGCAGCTGTCAGTCTGTTCCCTGTAACCATTTTAAACAAAATCTGGTAGACTGTTTCCAGATATTGGCTATTGGAAATAATACTGCTATTACTATAGGGATGCATATATTGCTTCTGATTGGTGTTTCAGTATTCTTAGGATATATTCCCAAAAGTGGAAATCAAAAGGCAGTACAATTTTTAATTTTTTGAGGAAACTCCATACTGCTTTCCATAGTGGCTGCACTACTCTACAGTTCCACCAACAATGCACAAGGATTCATTCCTTTTTCTCCACATTCTCTCCAGCACTTGTTATTTGTTGATTTATTGGTATTAGTTATTCTGATGGGTGTGAGGTGATACATCATCATAGTTTTTATTTGTATATCTCTGATGGTTAGTGAGCATCTTTTTCATATATTTATTGACCATCTCTATGTTCTCTTTGAAGAAGTGTCTATTCAAGTCCTTTGCCCATTTTTTAACTGGGTTGTTTATCTTCTTAGTCTTGAGTTATATAAATGGTACATTTACACAATGGAATGCTACAAGGCTGTAAAAAAGAAAGAACTCTCTTACCAAATGATACAACGTGGAGGGATCTGGAAAGTATTATGCTAAATGAAACAAGCTAGTCAGAGAAAGTACAAGTATCACATGATCTCGCTAATACGTGGAATCTAATGAACAAAATAAACTGATGGAACAAATGGAACCAGAAGCATAGATACATGGAACGAACTGGTATTTGCTTCAGGGAAGGGAGGTGGGGGTGAAGGGATTAGCTAAAGCACACATACGCATACCCCATAGACATGGACAATAATTTGGTGAAGGCCAAGGGAGGGGGAAGCTGGGCAGGGGGCGGAGAGGAACTAATGGAGAGGATGTACATCTGCAATAATGTCAACATTAAAATTTTTAATTAAAAAATCTGGTGGAAATGGCAATTCCACATTGATTGAAACAAAAGTTCTAAAATTATGACAGAATTGGTGGTTGATATAAAAATATAAAGTATAAAGTAATAAGAAAATATATATTTATTCAAACCTGAGTTTGTAAACTGAGATTCATGCCCACTACAATTTTTGTGAGTCAGTTCCTCATAAGGTCCTCTGGATGTGTGATGGAAATATTTAATTTGGGGTTAATTATGAATATATTCTGTAGGAAGAAAATACAATTTTAGGTGAGATCAATGACTTCTTGGGTATTTTGTTTTTACTGCTACCAAACATAATTTAATATTTAAGATAAAGATTTTTTTTTAAAAATGGAAAGCAATACATTGCTAATCATTTAGAGACTTTGGCCATCCATGGATTGGGACATTTAATTTTTAAATAGGAGTGTGGTTTTCCACCCAGACTTTTTGATTACATATAAAGCTGTCAGTTGCCTTGAGTTAGAGATATTATAAGATGTATTTCTTTGAAAAGAATTAGGAAGTAAGTCATAGAGAAAATCAAGAGTAATGAGAAACATAAAAAGGAATATACTCCAATTAATAAAATGCTCAGCTAAAATAGTATTTTTCTTATTTTGAATCCCCCCCAAAGCATGTCCTGTTACAAGCAGTGCTTGAGTGGATGCACATGCACAGAGCAGAGAAGGGAGGCAGACATGGGAGAACAGTGAAAAAGTACCTATGAATGTGTTGTCACTGTGTGAAACCTGGCTCCCTGCTGCTGGAAAACCTCTAAGAGACAGTTACATAAAACATACTCAGAACTCTCCTTATGAAGGGCAAGAGGCTGAGTAGGGTGTTTTCTAGTATCTACCAACTCTTGTCTCTCATTAGTTGAGGAATATTTTATGGTTTTTAACTTCCCAACCATATGCTTTGGCTGAACACATTGCAAAGTCTAGAGAAAGTCTTCAGACAGAGGATATTGAATGTGGAATCTGTGAAAAGAAACTTCAGTAACCTCCAGAACATGCTATAAGAAGACAGGACCCTGCAGTGTCTGCTAGGACATCCTTTCCCTGTAAATTCAATGATCAGTAGTCGCGACTTGGTGATAAGGTGAAAAGGATTGAGGAAGAAGAACAAAGAACAATGTAGTGGTGATTAGGGACACCTTTATTCATCAGGATAGTGGCACAAAATGAAATTAGTATGAGTACAGCATGAGTTACAGGAAGAGAGGAGAAAAATAGGTATGAATACCTTGTGCTTCTGTTTCATGGTCCTATATTTTTTAAACTTGAAAGTTTAAACTTGAAAATTTGAAGGCAAAGTAAAGGTATTCCTTGATGGAAAATCACATAAAAGTCTACTGAAAGTGACCTTGTTTACAACACCATGGGTTCCAAACAAGGAGTTCCCTAAATGGGTTTTGTTTGGTTGGCACTATCTTTTGTTGTCACTGTTGTTAGGAATGAATGTCATTGGCTATTGCTCATTCTCCTTAGTATAACACATTTCAACACATTCATTTATTCATTCATTCAGTATTTATTGAGCACATATCTGTATTATTAGGATCTCTGATAGACACTTGGGGTATATCAGTAAACAAAGAGCCTAAGAATCCCTTCACTCAGAAGCTTACATACTAGCAGGAAGAGAACCAGCACTCTCCCCCTAACTCCCATTGTCTTGGGTAACTTCACATACTTTCATCATCTGCCTGCTCTCTGAAGTCATGTGCAAGTATGATCTCTGACCAGGATGATTGTGTCATTCAATCACAGTGAGTCAAAAATTTTGCCAAAACATACTTCAATGAAATAAGACTTTACAAAATAGAACAAGTGCCATTTATACTTAAAATGGTCATTGGGCAAGATAAATATAAAAACTAGAAATGGAACTCATGTTTCAAGTTGAACAAAAAAGATAATAAACTCAAAATTTCATTTCAGTTAATAAACCATGCCTGTAGTTGGGTTTTTACTACTTAGCAATCTGAAAAGTCTTCTTAAACACTGGAAAAACACGATGAAGAACATTCACATTATATATATTTCTCTCCCTTGATAAACAGCCCCTTACTGTTTTGCCAACAGATGAACTCTTAGAAAAATTTGGTCTCATTCAAGTTTACAAGAAATTAAGCATCAATGTGCTACTGCTGCAGAATCCCAGAGGGTCATTACTCATGGAGAAAAAAAAATACAAGCTAAGTACTTCCAACTAAAGAGTTGGTTGGCCATGAAATCTTCCTGTTCTTTTTAGATGATACGAGGATTTTAGAAATAGTGTCAGCATGAAAAGATGTCCTCTTCATAAGATCAGCAGAACATGAGCTTCCTATTCCTGCTCCCTGAAATTCTCTTACAATGCTTACCCAACTGGTACACTAGTCAAATACTTTACCAGGCTCAAATGTCAATATCAATTGATCATCAAATTCCTAGTTTTTTTGTCCAAGCAAATTGAGTTGCTTGTTCCTTTTTATAGGCATAGTTACTTACAATACCCACTTCCCACATTAGAACATTTACCCTTCCAATGGGAGCATTTTAGGGCTAGGACATGAGGATGAAAAGGATATTTTTCATATTTGTACCAACAGCACACAGACAAGAATTTGGCAAAGAATTAGGAGTTCAATACGTCTTACTGAATAAAACAATGTTGAATTTAAAGATTACAGAACAGAAACTCGACCTAAACCCTAACAATTCATCATAAACTTTAACAAACAAACAAACAAAAACCAACATGAAGAATGTGACATATGCCTCAGGATTTCATGAGCCATACATTGAGTAATACTAGTTATGACAATTTGACAATTCTCTCATTGTTCAATCCATCTAAACTTAACCATGCTTTATATTACTAACAAGGTGATGACAAAGAATTTCTCTGTTGGCATTTATTACACCACTAAATGTAGCACATCATTTATACTTCTTTATACTTAATTCTTTGCTCAGTTACTAGTATCACACATTACTACTAATAAACCATGTAATTAGGCCAAATTATGACCCTGAAACCAAAATAAATAACACATGGATTTTGTTATAAGAGGACTAGTATGCATATAATTCAGTATGGACTTAAAAAATCAGTCAACATTTAAGGCACATCTGTAAGTGTGATGTTGTGCAGCAGTAGAACAGATGAAGACATCAGTTCTGAGACCATCTGCGGTTGATCTTGCAGCTATGCCTCTTAAAGCTTCACCAGAGCAGCCAAGCAAATAAAGCAACAATTCTGATCTGGCCACCACAGCTGCTGACATGAAGCAGCTGGTACTTCTATCACCAGAATTGTAAGAGAGGGATTCATGTAAAACAGTACTCTCTTATCAGTTACTCTCTTACTGGTATGATAAAGATGATTATTTTTTATATTATACATCCTGGGGACACTTTATTATAGTGCTACATTTTGATTCCTTTCATGATTCTATAATTTCATTTTATAGTAACTTTGATTAAGATTGATTCATAGCTAATCTTAACAAATAATGTTGCATAGATTCAACTCAGCAGCACCTCTCTTTGCTCCTCTAAGCATCAAGGGAGTTACATTAAATACTTTTTAAAAAAATTTAAGTTCTTTATTGTTTAATATATTACATAACTCTCCATTTTCCCCCTTTGACCTCTCCCCAGCCACCCATAACCCCCAACACGTTCCCTCACCGCCCACCCCCCATCAGTGTCTATTGGTTATGCGCATAAACATGCATACTCTAAGTCCTTTGGTTGATCTCTTATACCCTCACTGCCTGCCTTTCCTCATAGGGTGGACAGTCTATTTGATGCTTCTCTATCTCTGGATCTGTTTTTGTTCATCAGTTTATGTTGTTCAATATATTCCACAAATAAATGAGATCATGTGATATTTATATTTCTCTGACTGGCTTATTTCACTTAGCATAATGCTCTCCAGGTCCATCCATGCTGTTGCAAATGGTAAGAATTCCTTCTTTTTTATAGCAATGTAGTATTCCATAATGTAGATGTACCACCATTTTCTAAGTCACACATCCGTTGATGGACACTTAGGCTGTTTCCAAATCTTAGCTATTGTAAATTGTGCTGCTGTGAACACAAGCTGCATATATCCTTTCTGATGGGTGTTTCTGTTTTCTTGGGATATTTTCCTAGAAGTAGGATCACTGGGTCAAAAGGGAGTTCCACTTTTAGTTTTTTGGAGGAAACTCCATACTGTTCTCCACAGTGGCTGCACCAGTCTTCATTCCCACCAGCAGTGCAGGAGGGTTCCTTCTTCTGGGCATCATCTCTAGCACTTGTCGTTTGTTTATTTGTTTTGATAGCCATTTTGACAGGTGTGAGATGATATCTCGTTGTCATTTTGATTTGCATCTCTCAGATGATTAGTGACTTTGAGCATGTTTTCATATGTCTCTTGGCCTTCTGTATGTCCTTTTTCAAAGGTGTCTATTTAAGTCCTTTGCCCAGTTTTTGATAGGATTGTTTATCTTCCTTTCGGAGTTCCCTATAAATTTTGGAGATTAAACACTTATCAGAGACAACATTGGTAAATATGTTCTTCCATGCAATGGGCTTTTTTGATTTTTTTAATTTTTTGCTGTGTAAAAGCTTTTTATTTGTATGTAGTCCCATTTGTTTATTTTCTCCTTAGTCTCCATTTCCTTGGAGCTGCATCAATAAAGATATTGTTACAACAAATGTCTTCTATTTTGCTGCCATTGTCTTCATCTAAGATTTTAATGATTTCCTATCTTACATTTAAGTCATTTATCCATGTTGAGTTTATTTTTGTGTATGGTGTAAGTTGTTGATCTAATATAAATTTTTTGCACATGTCTGTCCAATTATCCCAGCACCATTTATGGAAGAGACCATTGACTCCATCGCATGCTCTTGCCTCCTTTGTCAAATGTTAATTGAGTGTAATGGCTTGGTTCTATTTTTGGGTTCTCTGTTCTGTTACGTTGGTTTGTGTGTCTGCTCTTGTGCCAGTCCCAGGAAGTTTTGAGAACAGTGGCTTTGTAGTATTGCCTGATACCTGGTATTGCAATAGCTGCAGCTATTTGGGGTCTTCTTTTTATTCCCGATGAAGTTTTGGAGAGTTAGTTATATATCTTTGAAGTATGCCAATTGTAGTTTAACAGGGATTGCGTTAATTCTATAGATTGCTTTGGGTAGGATGGACATTTTAGTGATGTTTAGCAATCCATGAACACAGAATATTCTTCCATTTGTCTATGTCTTCCTCTATATTTTTTAAAGGATTGTCCACACTAAATTTATACTTAAGTGGGAAAACACCTGGGCATATAGCCTCCTAACCTTATTACATACCTTACTCAGGTTATTCCAGTGTCTAAATTGATTCCAAGATACAGCAAAGATTAGAAATCACATCAGGAGTTTAATTAGCCAGGTCATTGAAAGCAACAAAATAAACTGAGTGCAAGCAGAAGAAAATACCTAGGTCTTATTTTAAGAAACAAATTATTAATTCAACTTGTATTTATTATATTACTAGAGGCTCAGTGCACAAAATCCATGCAGGGGTACGGTCCCTAGTCCAGGCCTGCGATAAGGGCCATCTTCCCCAGTTATCCACAGCTGGCCCTGCCCCCTGCCACCACCACCCCAGGTTCCCCATTTGCCATTGGATGACTGGTGTCTGACAGTCAGGGGAAAGGTCCAAGAAGTGGTCAGTGCACCTCATAGTGACTGGTCCAGTGGTCATTCTGCCATTAAGGTCAATTTTCATATTACCCTTTTATTATATACTAGAGGCCCAGTGCACAGAAATTTGTGCACTCAGAGGAGGGGGGTCCCTCAGCCCAGCCTATGCCCTCTCCCAGTCTGGAACCCCTTAGGGGATGTCCACCTGCTGGCTTATGCCCGATCCTGGAGGATCAGGCCTAAGCTGGCAGTCAGACATCTCTCTGGCAGTCGGGAGACCTTGGGGGATGTCCACTTGCCAGTGGGGAGCAGGCTTAAGCTGCAGTCGGACATCCTTAGCACTGCTGAGGCAAGAGAGATTCCCAACACCACCACTGTACTGGCAGCTGTCAGCCTGGCTTGTGGTTGAGCAGAGCTCCCCCTGTGGGAGCACACTGACCACCAGGGGCATCTCCTGCATTGAGCATTTGCCCCCTGGTGGTCAGTGTGTGTCATAGTGACCAGTCATTATCAGTCATTCTGCTGTTAGGGTCAATTTGCATATTAATCTTTTATTATATAGGACAGAGGCCTGGTGCACAGGTGGGGATCAGCTGGTTTGCCCTGAAGGGTGTTCTGCTGGGGTGACTGGCCTGCCTAGGTGAGGGGCTGATGGCTGTTTGCAGGATAGTCATAGCCCCTTAAGGGTGGGAGTCCCCACTGGGGTGCCTGGTCAGCCTGGGTGAGGGGCTGATGGCTGTTTGTAGGCTGGCCAAACCCCCCAAGGGGGACCCTCACCCCATGGGAGTGTGGCCAGCCTGGGTGAGGGGATAAGGGCTGTTTGCAGGCTGGCCACAGCCCCTTCAGGGTGGGGGTCTATACTGGGTATTTGGCCAGCCTGGATGAGGGGCTGAGGGCTGTTATCAGGCTGGCCATGACTGTAGGCTGGAAGCAGGTATCTGGAATTTATTTAACTTCTATAATTGAAACTTTGTTGCCTTGGTCCTGCTCAAAGCCGCTGGCTGAAAGCAGGTATCTTGGGTTTATTTACCTTCTGTAATTGAAACTTTATTGCCTTGAGTGGAGCTCAGGGCCCGCAGGGCAGGTGAAAATCTTGGCTTCCTCCATCGCAAGACTCTTGCCTCTCTACAGCTCCTGGGCTGCCGCCATCTTTGTGAGGAGTGAGGGTTAATTTGCCTATTATTCTTTTGCCTGGGCAGAAGGCCCCCAAGCCCAGGCCTCTGCCATCACCAGCTTTGATCAGGCCCCTGCCATCACCAGCGCTGCCCTTGCCCCACTGCAGCCTCTGGCCAAGGCTACAGGCCTGGGCAGGGGACCCCCAGAACTCTGCAATCACAGGCTTCGCCCCCCACCCCTCTGATCGCTGGCTCTGCAGAACCCAGGCCCCTGCGATCTCTGGCCTTGCCCCTGCCCAAGCCTGAAGCCTCTGGTCCAGGCCTTATGCCTGGGTAGGGCACCCTCATACCCCTCCAATCACCAGCTCCGCCCTTGTCCATGCCTGAGACCTCTGGTGAAGGCCTCTGGCCTGAGCAGAGGACATCCAGCCCTCTCTGATTACCTGTTTTGCCCTTCGGGACCCCCACATCCCCTGCCACCTGCCTGACTAACAGGCCTGACTAACAGGCCTGACCACTTCAGTGGCAAGGCTGAGCCGGACTGGGCACCGCCATCTTGTGGCCATGGGGGTGGCCATCTTTGCAATGGAGTGATGCCTAATTTACATATTACTCTTTTATTAGATAGGAGGATAGAGGCCTGGTGCATGGGTGGGGAACAGTTGGCCTGCTCTGAAGGGGGCCCCAGATTGTCATTGAAGGTCTCCACTAGGAGGTGGGACTGGCCTAGCTTGGGGTCACAGAGGGTTTGCAGGCCAGCCACACCCCCAATTGGGGTGGGGGTCCCTGCTGGGGGACAGGGCCAGTCTGGGATAGGGGCCACTGGGAGTTTGCAGGCCAGCCACACCCCTGGCTTTGTCAGGAAGTACGTCTGGAATGATGTCCGGTAGATGTCCAGTCTATCTGGGATAATTAGCATATTACCCTTTTATTAGAGTAGATAACTATGTATCAGACTCTCTTCTAGGCATTGGAGATAATAGAAAAGCTCTATCCTTGAACTGTTTGCAATTACAGCCCTTAGTATGTGCCAGGTACTCTTCAAAAAACTTCACGTCTGTTGACTCATTTAATTGTGTGAGGTAGGTGCTATTATTACCTATTTTCCTATTACCAATCTAAGAAACTGTTTAGATAACTTGTCAAAGATCACATTGGTAGTGAATCATAAAGCTGGATTTCTAATTTAAGCAGCCTGGGTTGAGATAAAACATTCGAGATACACTCCAAAGTGAAAATGAATAAAGTAGACCATTCCAAGTCCTAATTGAATTCCTGATGATCTTAATGCCAGAGGAAGAATTAGTGCTGCCTCTCTAAAAGAAAGAGGGGAAGGATAACATTAGCATCTCTTACTATATTATAAAAATCTGAGCAGGGAAAAACACGGTTGGAAAATCAGACATTCAGAAATCTCTACAATTCAGAATGAAGTGTGAAATGGACTTGTGAACCACATGAGTCATAAGTTAAAAACCTGAATTCTGAAGTACCTTTGGAATAGGTTCATAGGCCATCGACCAGGGTATGCTTTCTTCTGCCTGCACCTTGGTATTTGTAAGGGATTGGTCCCAGGACTCCAACACACACCAAAGTCCTTCATAGAAAGTGTTGTAGTGTAACCTAGGTATATCCTCCAAATACTTTGTCATCTCCAGATTCTTTATAATATGTAATGCAGTGTAAATGCTATGTACATAATTGTTTTATTGTATTGTATAAGGAATAATGACAAGGAAAACATATCTGTACATGTTTGGTTGTAGACACAGCCATCATAGGCCTAGCAACACAATACACATAGGCCCAGTTACATTATCAGCAACACTGTCACATTTAAAATATTTTTAATCTGTGTTTAGACCCATGGGTATGGAGGGCCAATTGTACATAACAATAACAGGCTCAGTTACTTAAATTTTCAGATTTTAGGAGTTAAGATTTAAACATGGAAAGGCTTCTTAAGACAGTGGCAGTTAAGTTTACCAGAAAGGAAAGTGTAAGAGAAACTAATATGTCATTACATGGACTAGTGAATGTCATCTCAAAGAAAAACTATTAAACAAGCCTCCATCTATTTCAATTACTCAAAAAATGTCAGATTTGCCAGATTTGGTAGGTATAATTTTTAAAGGCAAGACAAGAAATAATGTATTCACACATTTTTATTTTAGGTATTAGCAATGAGGAATGAGGGGAGAGAGAGAGAGAGAGAGAGAGAGAGAGAGAGAGAGAGAGAGAGAAAGAGAGAGATTTTTGCTGATAGTTTTAAAGTATGCTGTAAAATACTACTAGTACCACATGTGAAAGACAAAAGTCTTTATATTTTCCTGAATACAGTCCTAGACCAAAGGTCAGATGAAAGTAATCAAAGTATTCAAGCATTCAAATTATACATACACTAGAGGCCTGGTGTATGAAATTCATGCAAAAGGGGAGGGAGGTCCCTCAACCAGGCCTGCAACCTCTCGCAATCCAGGACCCTTCTGGGATGTCTGACAGGATCAGGCCTAAACTGGCAGTTGGACATTCCTCTCACAATCTGGGACAGCTGGCTCCTAACCAATCATCTGCCTGCCTTCCTGCCTTCCTGATTACCCCTAACCACTGAGACTACCTGTCTGATCACCCCTAACCCCTCTGACAGATTGCCTGATCACCCCAACTGCTCACCTGCCTGCCTGATCTCCCCTAACCACCTATGCCTCAGCCCCCATTGTTGCGGCTTTGTCCAGAATGACATTTGGAAGGTTGTCGGGAATGAAATCTGAAAGGTCATTCGGCTGTCTGATCTAATTAGCATATTACACTTTTATTATTACAGATTCACTAGAGGCCTGATGCATGAAATTCATGCATGGGGGTGTGTCCCTCAGCCCAGCCTGCACACTCTCCAATCTGGACATCCCTCTCATAATCCAGGACTGCTAGCTCCCAACCGCTTGCCTGCCTGCCTGATCACCCCTACCCACTCCCCTGTAGGTGTGGTTACCCCCAACTGCCACCTGCAGGCCTGGGTCCCCCCTAACTGTCCTCCCATGCTGGCCTGATCGCCCACAATTGCCGTCCCCTGCTGTCCACATGGGGGTGGCCAGCTTGTGTGTTGGAGTGATGGTCAATTTGCATATTACCTCTTTATTAGATAGGATACTTAACACAATTGAACATCATGATGGCTATTGACTTTGAGTTCTAGAAGTAGTTTTATAAACATCGTATCCCAATTGCCTGAACTGGGTTACAACCAGATAGGGACAGTGTCGTGAGTATCTCAAACCCTTATCAAGTGTCTGTTTCCAATCTCATAGCTGGGACTGCTGTCACTTCCAATGGACAAGTGAGCATTTGAGATGTTTGAAAGAGAAGTCTAATTCTAGAATAAATTAAATCCTGCCTGTGTAATCTTGAGAAATGTATAAATTTTGTTCTATAAAGGGCTAAGTATGTTTTTGGGAGATGTTTTCCTTTTAAGTACAGGTACATTAAGTACTTTTAACCATTATGTTATGTAGATATTCCATTCCTATGCTAATTAAATAAAAAGGGTAAAGGCAGAAAAAGAATTAGAGCATAATTTGTTAAAAATAAATGTGCCACAGCACAAGGATTTGATTCCAAGCATTGTGTGTGCTTAAGAGCCACTTTGCTGGACTAAATTATAAAGTCAGAAAAGTGTGGTTTACCTCAGAGAAAATGACAATGTAGTAGGTGTCACTTGTAGTAGGTATCTCTACAGTACATGTTGACATACTGTGAATATTAACACTGCTCAACATTACTACTACATATCTAATTCTAACAAAAAGTCAATTCTACTAGCTACATTTCTTATCTTGGGATTTCAGACATTCAGAAAACATTTAAATATATTGTTGCCATGTTCTAGGGCAATGTTTTTATATAAGTGAATTTTTTGTTGTTGTTTTTTAGTAAGATAATACTGCAATGTAACATATGTAGAGAAACTAAATAAGTTATACAAAATGGAATGTTGTGTAAGGAATGATTAAAAGCCAATAAAACATTTTAAATACAATTTTAATATGAAAGATAAAACATTGACTGTATCACCTCTGGATTTAATTTCTTTCTACACATTAGAATTGCATGTACAAAGGGTCTTGCCAATATATTTTTTTCTCAAAGCTACTGAAAATAGAGCTTTTCATTCTAGTTCTGATACTTTCAGCATAGATTTTGGTAAATCCACATTTCCTCATTTATATAATTAATATGACCTACTGCATATCTTTGCAGAGAAAACAAATACTTATTTGTTTTCAATGATGAGTCAATTTTTGTTTTCGTAAAATTCTTAATATTGATAGAATTAATTTGCCTATTTAATGTTATGGCAACTTAAGAAGTAAATTCATATTAGATATTCTTTCACTTGGAGCTCTATACAAATAATACTACTTTTCTAAATCTGTATTCATATTTGATATTTTGCTAAAATACACAAACCATTATTTAATATACACCACAGCATATTCACTGAATGTTCAGGTTCCTTGAAATGCAGTGTGACATTTTTGTATGGTTGATAGTGTCATATTGAATATAGATATGCATATTGAGTTTCTTTTAACTTATCAAAGAAAAAAAAGATATAACATTGCAATTTTCATCAGATTGAGCTAACTTTGAAATTGAAAGATGACCTACAACCAAGAGTACTTTACCCAGAAAGGGTATTATTTAAAATTGAAGGAAAAATAAAGAGCTCGTCAGACAAGAAAAAGCTAAAAGCTTTTGTTAACACCAAACTAGTATTACAGGAATGTTAAAGAGCCTGTTTTAAAAGAAGAACAAGGAGAAGAAAAAATAGAGGAACATGAAAATAGGAACATACAAATAGAGGTAATACTCAAACTGACGATCACTCCAACACACAAGATGGCCACCCCCATGTGTTCAAAGATGGCTGTTCCCATGTGGACACAAGATGGCCACCACAAGATGGTCAGCAGGGGAGGGCAATTAGGGGCAACCAGGCCTGCAGGGGAGGGCAGTTAGGGGTGACCAGGTCAGCAGGGGCAGTTGGGGGTGACCAGGCTGGCAGGGGAGCAGTTAGGCATTAATCAGGCTGGCAGGGGAGTGATTTTGGGGTGATCAGGCTGGCAGGCAGGCAAGCGGTTGGGAGCCAGAAGTCCTGGATTAGAGAGGGTGCAGGCTGGGCTGAGGGACACACATCCCCATGCATGAATTTCATGCACCAGTCCTCTAGTTTTAAATAATAAAAGGGCAATAAATATGTACTTATCTCCTATTTAATAAAAGAGTAATATGCAAATTAGGCATCACTTTGTGACAAACATGGCCACCCCATAGCCACAAGATGGCAGCACCCAGTCTGGCTCAGCTCTGCTACTGAAGTGGTCAGGCCTGTTAGCCAGGCACATGGTGGAGGAATGCGGGGGACCCGAAGGATGGAACAGGTGATCAGAAGGGCTAGGGGTCCCTTGCCCAGGACAGAGGCCTTAGCCAGAGGCCTCAGGCATGAGCAAGGGCAGAGCTGGTGATTAGAGGGGTATAAGAGTGCCCTAACCAGGCATAAAGCCTTGGCCAGAGGCCTCAGGCCTGGGCAGGGGCAAGGCTGGAGATCACAGGGGCCTGGGCTCTGTGAAGCCAGCAATTTCAAGGATCTGGGGGTCCCCTGCTGAGGCCTGCATCCTCGGCCAGAGGTTATAGGCCTGGGCAGGGGTGGAGCTGAGACTGGAGGGTCAGGGGTGGACCCAGTGGTGATCGAAGTGAACTACAGAGGAAACACCTTTTCTTAACACTCATTGGCTAAGCTCCCTGTATGCCACTGGTAATATTCTTAGTAACTTGGGTAATAAGAATCCCTAAAGGTAATCTAGGGTTTTTTCACCACACTCCTGGAGATAAAAAATGAAAGTCCACTGCTGGAGGGTTAAGAAATGTCATATCCTGCCCTAGCCGGTTTGGTTCAGTGCATAATACCTCAGCCTGCTAACTGCAGGGTCAATTCTGACCAAGGGCATGCACCTAGGCTGCAGGATCCTCCCTGACTGGGGCCCAGGTCAGGGCATATGCAGTAGGCAAGCAATTAAAGTGTTCCTCACACTTTGATGTTTCTCTCTGTTTTTCCCTTCTCTTCCACATTCTCTAAAAATCAATGGAAACATATCCACAGGTGAGGAAGAAAGAAAGAAAGAAGAAAGAAAGAAAGAAAGAAAGAAAGAAAGAAAGAAAGAAAGAAAGAAAGAAAGAAAGAAAGAAAGAAATGTCATATCCTATGAAAGACACATCTTGAAAATGCCTAAAGAAAAGTTGTCATTTTTTCATGGTGAAGGAACTGGAGTATGTGTTGATGAAAACACCTTGTTGCCTGTTGTGACTGGCAGTGCCTGTATCAGTGGGGTAATGGGGTTGGTGGATTCCCCTGATTAGCCTGGTTGCCTCCCACAAAGGGAGGCCAGACTGTGGCTTAGGCCTGTTCTTTAATGGGATCAGAAAGCAGGCCTAAACCATCAGTAGGACACCCCCTGAGGGCTCCAAATATGTGAGAAGGGGCAGGCTGGGCTCAGGAACCTTACCCAGTACACAAATTTTGTGCACTGGGCTCCTAGTCAATAATAATTTTAAATATAAATGGTTTAATGCTTCAATCAAAAGACAGTATAGTTGAATGGATAAAAACGCAATACCCATTTATATGTAGTTTATAAGAGACTCACCTCGAAATGAAAGATACACACAGACTAAAAGTAAAAAGGTGGAAAAAGATATTTCATGGAAATGGAAAGGGAAAAAGAGATGTGGTAGCAATACTTATTTATGACAAAACGGACTTTAAAACATAGGCTATTGTAAGAGAAAAAGATTGCATATTTTATGCAAATATAAAAATAACAATCCAACAAGAAAATATAACCTCTGTTAACATGTATGCATCCAATACATCAACACTTAAATATGTCAATAAAATTTTGCATGATAAAGGGAGAGAATGACAGTAATGCATAGTTGGTTTTTAACACAGCATTGACATCAATGTATAGATATTCCACAGAAAACCAACAAAGAAAGAGTGGCCTTAAATGACACACTAGATTGGATGGAGTTAATTGATATCTTCAGAGCATTTCAGAATAAAGCAACAAAATATACATTTTTAAGTGCACATAGAACATTTTATAAAATAGACCATATATTAAGACACAAAACAAGTCTCAATGTATTAGGAACTTTGAAATCATATCAAGCATCTTCTCTGACCATAATGCCATGAATCCAGAAGTCAATGACAAGAAAAAACCTAAAAAACACACAATGTCATGGAGGCTAAATAACATGGTACAAAAACAATAAATGGGTTAATAATGAGGTCAAAAAAGGCATCAAATGATACTTTCAAATAAGATAAAATGAGAGCACAATAACCCAAAATGTATAAAACAGAGTAAAAGCAGTCCTAAAAGGGAAGTTTATAGCATTACAGGGCTACCTGAGGACACAAGGAAATTATCAAATAAATTATCCAATTTGACACTTAAAGGAAATGAGGGGAGAAAAACCCCAAAGTGAATACAAGGAAATAAAAAAAGATCACATAAGAAGGAAATGAAGTAGAGTCTAAAACAAAATCAATGAAACCAAGAGCTGGTTCTTTGAAAAGATAAACAAGATTGATAAATTTTAACCAGACTCATCAAGAATAAAAGAGGGAGAGCCAAAATAAATACAATAAAAAAGAAAAGAGGAGAAGTAACAATTGTCACCAAATAAAATCAAAGGATTGTAAGAAAATATTGCAAACAACTATATGCCAACAAATTGAACAATCTGGAAGAAATGGTTAAATTCATAAAAACATACAATCTTCCAAAACTGAATGAGGGAGAATCCGAACAAACAAATATCCTGGACTGGGTGGCTTTACAGGTGAATTTTACTAAATATTCAAAGAAGAACTAACACCTATCTCCTCAAACTATTCCAAAAACCACAAGAGTAGGAAAGACTCCTAAGCTCATTTTAAAAGGACAACATTATCTTAATTTCAAAACTACAAAGAAAGAAAATTATAGGTCAATATTCCTGATAAACATCAGTAAAATACTCAATAAAATATTTGCAAACTGGATCCATCATTACATTAAAAAAGACCATACACCATGATCAAATGGGATTTATTCCAGGGATGTAGGTTGGTATAATATTTTCAAATCAATAAATATGATACAGCACATATAAATGAAGAATAAAAACTACATAAAATAGCAATAGATGCAGAAAAAGCATTTGATAAAATCCAGCACCCATTTATGCTAAAAACTCACAGAAAAGTGGAAGTAGAGAAAACATACCTGTGAAAACACAATGAAGGCTACATGTTACAAACCCACATCCAACATCACGCTCAAAGTGCAAAAACTACCAGCATTTTTCTTAAGGTCAGGAACAAAACAGAGATGTCCACTTTCACCACTCTCATTCAACATAGTACTGAAAGTCTTAGCCACAGTGATCAGACAAGAAGAAGAAAAAAAGGCATCAAAAAGGAAAGGAGGAAATAAAACTGTCACTAATTCAGATTACATGATACTGTACATATAGAGAACCATAAGGATTCCATAAAAAACAAACTACTGTTACTTATAAAGGAGTTTAGTAAAAATAGCAGAATACAAATAAATACCCAAAAAATCAATTGCATGATTATACACCAATAATGAAGTATCAGAAAGAGAAACTAAGAAATAAGTATTATTCACAATTGATTAAAAAATACCAAGGAATAAATTTAGCCTGTAGTCAGAAAATTATAATACACTGAGGAAAGAAATAGAAGAAAATACAAATAAGGGAAAGCATATACCATATTCATAAATAGGAAGAATTAACATCATTAAAATGTCCATACTACCCAAACAATCTACAGATTCAATGCAATTTCTCTCAAGATGTCAATGGTGCATTTCACAGAACAAGAACAAATGTTCCATTTTTGTGTGTGATATAAGTTGGTGGTCTAGTTTCATTTTTTTGCATGTATCTGTCTAATTTTCCCAACACCATTTATTGAAGGGACTGTCTTGACTCCATTGTATGTCCATGCCTCCTTTGTCGAACATTAATTGAACATAGTGGTTTGAGTAGATTTCTGGGTTCTTTATTCTATTCCATTGATTTATAGGTCTGTTCTTGTGCCAGTACCAGGCTGTTTTGAGAAAAGTGGCTTTGTAATACAGCTTGATATCTGGTATTGAGATCCCACCTACTTTGTTCTTCTGTCTCAGGATTACTGCAGCTATTTGGGGTCTTTTTTTAGTCCAGAAGAATTTTTGGAAAGTTCTTTCTAGGTCTGTGAAATATGCCATTGGTATTTTAATGGGGATTGCATTGAATCTATAGATTGCTTTGGGTAGTATGGACATTTTGATGATGTTGATTCTACCAACGATGAATATGTATGTTCTTCCATCTGTTTATGCCTTCCTCTATCTCTTTATTCAGTGTCCTGCAGGTTTCTGAGTATAGGTCTTTTACCTCCTTAGTTAAGTTTATTCCTAGGTATCTTAATTTTTTTGGTGCGATGGTAAATGGGATTGCTTTTTAAATCTCTTTCTGTAAGTTCATTATTGGTGTATAGAAATGCCGTATATTTCTTGGAGTTAATTTTGTATCCTGCTACATTGCCGAATTCATTTATTAAGTCTAATAATTTTTGACGAAATCTTTAGGGTTTTCTATGTACAGTATCATGTCATCTGCAAATAAAGACAATTTTACTTCTTCTTTTCAAATTTGGATGCCATAAAGGACTAAAACAGGAAAACCATACAAATATTAGAGGAATCCACAGACAGCAAAATCTCAGACATATGCCGAAATGATATTTTCACTGATACTGCTCCTAGGGCAATAGAAACTAAAGAAAAAATAAACAAAAAGGATTACATCAAAATAAAAAACTTTTACACAGCAAAAGAAACTGTCAACAAAACAACAAGAAAACCCACTGCATGGGAGAACATATTTGCCAATTTTATCACCAATAAGGGTTTAATCTCCAACATTTACATACAACTTAACAAAAGGAAGATAAACAACCCAATCAAAAAATGGGCAATGGACCTAAATAGAAAGTTTTTGAAAGAAGATAGACCAAGATACATATGAAAACATGCAAATCAAAAAAACAATGCAGTACCATCTCATACCTGTCAGAATGACTATCATCAACAAATCAACAAACGACAAGTGCTGCAAGGATGTGGAGAAAAAGGAACTCTCCTGCACTGCTGATGGAATGCAGACTGATCCAGCCACTGTGGAGAACAGTATGGAGTTTCCTAAAAAAACTAAAAATGGAACTGCCATTTGACCCCAGTGATCCCACTTCTAGGAATATATCCCAAGAAACCAGAAACACCAATCAGAAAGGATATATTTACCCCTATATTCATAGTAGCACAATTTACCATAGCTAAGATTTGGAAGCAGCCTAAGTGCCCATCAGCAGATGAGTGGATTAAAAAAATTTGGTACATCTGCACAATGGAATACTATGCTGTTGTAAAAAAGAAGGCATTCTTACCATTCGCAACAGCGTGATGGAACTGGAGAGCATTATGCTAAGTGAAATAAGCCAGTCAGAGAAAGGTAAACATCAAACGACCTTACTTACTTATGGAATAAAATGAAGAACATAAACTGATGAACAAAAACAGATCCAGAGACAGAGAATCATCGATCAGAATCTCAAAGCTCAGAGGGAAGGTGGGGGAGGTTGAGGGTAAGAGGGAGTGATCAACCAAGGACTTGTATTCATGCATATAGGCCTAACCAATGGACACAGACAACAGAGGGATGAGGGCATGAGTGGGGGGAATGGAGGAGTAATATGGGGATAAGGATACATATGTAATACCTTAATCAATAAAGAAATTTAAAAAAGAACAAATGTTCCAAAAATTTATATGGAACCACAGAACACTTTGCATAGCCCAAAAAATATCTTGAGAAAGAAGAACAAATTTGGAAGAATCACACCACTTGATATCAAACTGTATAAAAGACCATACTAATCAAAACAGCATGGTAATGACATAAAAACAGATATATAATCAATGGATCATACTTAGAAAGCCCAGAAATAAACTTTTGCTTTTATAGTCAGTTAGTATTTGAGAAAGAGGCAAAAATATACAATGAAGTAATTACAATCTATTCAATAAATGATGCTGAGGAAATTGAACAGATACACACAAAGAAATGAATTTGAACCACCTTCTTATATCATACATGAGAATATACTCAAAATGGATTAAATAAATGTTAGATTCAAATCCATAAAAATCATAGAAGAACACATAAGCAGTGAAATATTGGACTTTTTTATAGCAATATTTTTTTAATTAATTAATTTATTTTTTTAATTGCTTTTATTTTTATTTATTTATTTTTTAAATTTTCACATTTTTTTAATTACATAAAGCTTTACAAAGATTAGTACATATATCTCTTTTTCCCCCTGGCTTATCTGATATGTTGTTTTGGGCAAGGGGAACAAAAGAAAAAGTAAAAAAAATGAGGCTACATCAAACTGAAAAGTTTTTGCACAGAATAGGAAATGATCAACAGAATGAAAAGACTACCTACTAAATGGAAGAACATATTTTCCAGTGATATATCTGATTAGGGGTTAATATCCAGAATTCATAAAAACTTACACAACTCAACACCAGGAAGACAAACAAGCCCATTAAAAAAGGGCCAAGGGCTTTCTTGTTGTTTTGTTGATGGTTTCTTTTGCTGTGCAGAAGCTTTGTATTTGGATGTAGTCCCATCTGTTCATTTTCTCCTTATTTTCCATTGCCCTAGGAGTTGTATCAGTAAAGACATTGCTACAACATATGTCTGATATTTTTCTGCCTTTGGATTCTTCTAAAATTTTTATGGTTTTGCACCTTACATTTAAGTCCTTTATCCATTTTTAGTTTATTTTTGAGTATGGTGTAAGTTGGTGGTCTAGTTTCATTTTTTTTTTTTGCATGTATCTGTCCAATTTCCCCAGCACCATTTATTGAAGAGACTATCTTGACTTCATTGTATGCTCTTGCCTCCTTTTTCAAAAATTAATTGAACATAATGGCTTGGTCTATTTCTGGGTTCTCTGTTCTTACCCATTGGTCTATGTGTATGTTTTTATGCCAGTACCAGGAAGTTTTGACAACAGTGGCTTTGTAATATAGCTTGATATCGGCTACTGTGATCCCTCCAACTTTGTTCTTCTTTCTCAAGACTGCTGTGGTTATTTGGGTTCTTTTTTTCTATTTCATATTAATTTTTGGACTGTTTGTTCTAGGTCTATGAAATATGCCATTAGTATTTTAATGGGGGTTGCATTAAATCTATAGATTGCTTTGAGTAGTATGGACATTTTAATTACATTGATTCTACCAATCTATGAACATGGTATGTTCTTCCATCTGTTTATGTCTTCCTCTATCTCTTCTTTCAATGTCCTGTAATTTTCTTAGTACATGGCTTTTACCTCCATAGTTAAGCTTATTCCCGGGAGAACATATTTGCCAATGTTACATCCAATAAGGGAGTAATCTCCAAAACTTATAGGGAACTTATACAGCTTAACAAAAAAAAGATAAACAATCCAATCAAATAATGGGCAAAGGACCTAAATAGACACTTTTCAAAAGAGGACATTCAGAAAGCCAAGAGACATATGAAAACATGCTCAAAGTCACTAATTATCGGAGAAATGCAAATCAAAATGATAATGAGACACTATCTTACACCTGTCAGAATGGCTATCATCAACAAATCAACAAAGGACAAGTGCTGGCAGGGATGTGGAGAAAAGGAAATCCTTGTGCAGTTCTAGTGGGAATGCAGACTGGTGCATCCTCTGTGGAAAATAGTATTGAGTTTCCTCAAAAAATTAAAAATGGACTCCCATTTGGCCCAGCAATCTCATTTGTAGGAATACATCCCAAGAAATCAGAAACACCAATCAGAAAGGATATATACTCGCTATGCTCATAGCAGCACAATTTACCATAGCTAAGATTTGGAAACAGCCTAAGTGCCCATCAGCAGAAGAGTGGATTAGAAAACTGTGGTACATCTACCCAATGGAATGCTATGCTGCTGTAAAAAGTAAAGAACTCTTATCATTGGCAACAGCATGGATAGACATGGAAAGCATTATGCTAAATTAAATAAGACAGTGGGAGAAAGATAAACATCACATGATCTCACTCACTTTGGAATATAATGAACAACATAAACTGACAAACAAAAGTAGATCCTGATGGTTTCCTTTGCTGTGCAAAAGCTTTTTATTTTGAGGTAGTCCCATTTGTTTATTTTCTCTTTAGCTTCTGTTGCCCTAGGAGCAGTATCAGTGAAGAAATTCCTTCAGCACATGTTTGCGATTTCACTGCCTGTGTAGTCCTCTAGTATTTTTATGGTTTCCCGTCTTACGTTTAAGTCCTTTATCTATTTTGAGTTTATTTTTGTGTATGGTGTAAGTTGGTGGTCTAGTTTCATCTTTTTGCATGTATCTGTCCAATTTTCCCAACACAATTTATTAAAGAGACTATCTTGACTCCATTGTATGCTTTTGCCTCCTTTATCAAATATTAAATGGGCATAGTGGTTTGGGTCAATTTCTGGGTTCTCTATTCTAT
>PVJC01007438.1:0-51496 GCA_004026665.1 Murina feae
GGAGCTAGGGCCGCCAGCCTAGGCTCTCCTGCTGCTCCTCCTATGCTGCGCCCTTTGTCTCACTGCCTCCAGGGTTAATAAACGCTCCCTCATAGTCACCCGGACTCGTGTTGTGAAGTTTTTCCTGCACGAAGCCAAGGACCCACACAGCACCAGCTGGCCCTAGGCAGACCCAGCAAGGGGCAGGTCCTCTTTCCGGTAACACCCCGCCATTCATAGCTTGCAGTCCTAACCCCCCCCCCCCACCCCAGTATCTCAGAAGGTGGCCTTATTTGGAAATAGGGTCATTGCTGATGTAGTTAGTTCAGATGAGGTCACACTGGAGTAGGATGGGCCCCTAACTCAATACGGCTGACCAGTGTCCTTATCAGAAAGGGGACACTGGGAAACAGACGCACATGCAGGGAAGACACTGTGTGAGGCCCGCAGTTCTGCAGCCACAGGCCAAGTAACTGCTCGACACGAGGAGAGAGGCCTGACGATCCTGTCCCTAGTGCCTGCAGAAGGAGCTGTGCGATACACGCCACACGGAGTTTGGGACTTTGCGGCGCAGCCCTCGCTAACTGATACCCTACCCGAGCCCACATTTTGCGAGAAGATTTTTCAACGACGAAAGTGAAACTGAAAAGGGATTCCTTGGGCCCCTCACTAACCCGACGGTCCCTGCCCTTGGGGACGGATCCTAATGCTCTTCGTGGAGCCAAGATCAGCCCCCTCCACCCCACCCCCCCCCCGCAAGGGCAAAATGGAACAATAGTGCAAAGAGAGAAAATTAGAAAAGCAGAGAAAGTGGCCGCCATTCAAGGAGACAGGCTGGGCCACCTGACTTACTGGAGCTGAGAAAGGGTTTGCTGCACGGGGGACAGTTGGAGTGGCCAGAGACGGCTCCTCCTCCTCGGGACAGCTGGTGGCCATTGACACCTTCCTTTCTCTCTCGAGCATCCTGGTCCTTGTCCTTTAGCTGGATGGGGCTTTTCCCCTGTGGGGGACAGAGGTGAGACTTAGAGTGCCTGTGCATCCAGGTCTGCCTGGAATCACAGGGCCCCAGGGGCACTCTGACATGCTGAGGAAGGCAGAGGGGGCCCCTGTCCTACCCTCTCACCTTGTCCTTGTGCCTGGTGACTCGACTGCGCAGGGAGCTGAGTCTGCACTTCGCCCTGGTGGTGCCCCTGTCACTCCTCTCTATCTTGCTGGCTCCGTCCTCGCTCCTGAGGGGTGGGAAGGTGGATTGGGGGGGTGGGGGCAGCAGGGCCAGAGGCCATTCTGAGCCAGGCTTGCACGTCACTCCTGGAATCTACCTGCATCCATCTCCCTGTGGCCTCCTCCTCCTGTTTCACCTCTTCTATAGTCCCCAACTCTCTCCCTCCTCCTCTCACTCATTTATTCACTCATCAAACATTTGAGAGATTTGCTGTTTGCAAAGTTCCAGGAACCATAGGGATTGCGTTTGCAGGGAGTCAAGCGACGTGGTCTCAAGCGTGAGGTCCCTTGATGGGCCTGGGCTGGAAATCTTGGCTCTTCCATCTCTGCCTCCTCCCTCTGATTCACCCTCCCCACCTCCAGATCTAATGAGCCTATAACTCCTGCTTATTCTTCCTGTGGGATTTCTCTCAAACCCAGCTCTCCTTCCTGCCCCGCATCACTGCCATGGTGCCCCTGACTATAGGCACATCTTTATTTAATAAATACTTGTTAGGTCAACAACAAACAAGCCCAGCTGGGCAAAATCTAGTCCCTGGAGGGATTCTGCACCTCCAGTCTGCACCCTGCCTGCCCCAGCCATCTGTGCTCACCTCAGTCACTAGGCAGCTATGGCCTTAGCTTAGCAGAGGTGACCTGGCCCTGCCGACTTCCTCCACTGTCCCTCCTCCCAGCCCCACCTGTCACCCGTCCCCAGTCTAGAAGGTACTGTTTTCCCTTCTCATCCTCAGATCCGAGGACTGGCAAACTCTACCCTTCCCTCAACCCAGTTCAAGCTGTCACCTCCTCCAGGAAGTCTTCCTCCCGCCCCCCCTCCCCCGCAGGTGTATGAGGAGCCCCACCCTCACCCCTGCTGTTGCCTTGG
Source organism: Murina feae (assembly GCA_004026665.1). Taxonomy (NCBI): domain Eukaryota; kingdom Metazoa; phylum Chordata; class Mammalia; order Chiroptera; family Vespertilionidae; genus Murina; species Murina feae. The sequence continues at coordinate 2,066 of PVJC01007438.1, forward strand.
TGGTTCCAGTGAGAGGATGGGGACCCAGCTCCTGCCCCCAACCCAGGCCTGACACTGAGGGTTGCCACTACAAGCTTGTACAAACCCAGGGCTGAGCTCCCACCTGCCCGCCCACAGCCCCGCCTACTTACTCAGACAGGAACTCAAACCAGGTAAGGTTTGAGGGAGCTTCTCTGGGGCTGACCGACAAGCGAGCCCTCTGCTTAGCCCTGCAGGACCAGAGGGGACAGACACCTGGGTCAGCAGCCCCTCTCCCACCCAACTGCCCCTCTCCCTCGGGGTCTCTGTGGTTAGGTGTGCGCCCGCTGCCATGGCCCGAGGGCCCACCCTTCCACCATGTGTGGGCTTGCATGTATGGTCATTGGGGCATCGGTTCCGACAGAAGGCAGGCCACGCCCGGGGAGGCAGAGCCCTCCCACCGGCCTCCCCTCCTACTGCCTGCCCTCCCACCTGTCCTGTCCCCACTTCTCCCTGTCTTCTCTACAGCCTGTTTCCCACACCTGTTTACTCTCACATCTGTCCTCCTACACCTGTCCCTCCACATCTGTCCTCCAACCTCTTCCTCCAAACCTGTGTTCCCCACACTTCTCCACAACCATCTACTACATCTGTCCTTTCCCACACTTGTTCCCATACCTGTCTAGGCCCCTGTCTGCCTCCCTTCCACTTACCCATGGTACTGTCGAAGCTCTTGCAGTACCTGCTGGACCATCAGCCTGGGGCGGGAATAAAATAGCCCACAGTCATCCCAGATTACAGACCTATTCCCTGAGAGGAGCAGGAATGGCCGCACCTGCCCTTGGTCCCGAAGCAGACCCTAACCAGGAGCCCGGCCCCCTCCCAAGGCCTGTGGGAACCTCCCTGAGGGGCCTGGTCCCTCCCCCGGGAGAAGGATGGGGTGGGAGAGAAGGTGAGGTCATAGGGGACTGAGAGGGACGGTGGCTGCCGGGTCACTTACTGCCAGCAATGCTGAAACCTGCACACCTCCCCCCACTGCCTGGACCCCTTGGCTGTGCACTGGGGCAGACACTCACACATGATCTGGTTCCACGTGGTCTTTTCCCAGACACTCCAGCACTGGGGGCTCCAGGCCTGGAGGTAGCCCAACATCAGGAAGCACAGGGTGAGGGTGAGAAGCTGAGAAACCCCCTTCCAGCCCCCCGCAGAGTGACTGAGGAGCCCGCCCTGCAGAACTGGAGGTTTGCCAGAGGGGCGTTGCCACGTGGGAGGAGAGGTGGGAAGAGGGAAGAGAGCAGGGAGGGAGGTCTCCCCAGCTTTTCGCAAGAGCTCAGGATGTGCTAAGTGCTTTGCGTGTGCGTGTGCGTGTGCGTGTGCGTGTGCGTGTGCGTGTGTGTGTGCACGCGCGCCCAGTGAACCCCCCGTGGCCCTAAGGAGGTACGCTACATCCCAGTTCATAGAGAGGGCTGCAGGGCTGATGCTGGTTAGAAAGTGGTGGGTCTGGGTTTAGCCTGCAGGTCTGTCTGACACCAGAGAGACACAGCTCTCAGGACCCAGAGTCCCAGACAGGCAGGGAGGCAACGAAAGAGACAGAGTCAGCATGAGAAGGGAGGGCGAGGCCATGGCAGTGGGGGTCCACCTTGGCTCCAGACCCCTGGCGGGGAGGGGAGCGGCCGATGTTGGAGGCTTTCCCCCTCTCTGGAACCCCTCCCCCAGGACCTCCACATCCTCTGGGGCCCCGCTGGGACCCCCGGGGCACCTTCTAGCCAAGCCCCACTGACCTGTCTGGTCTGGGTGAGGGAAGCACCCAGGCCTGGTTACCTTGGGCAGCTTGGGTGGGCACCTCCAAAGCCCGAGAGCTTTCCAGGGCGCTGATCTCATCCAAGGTCACGGGAACCGACTGTGACCTCACTCTCTCCTCTAGGCCGTCACCTTCCTGCGAGGAACAAGCAGCTCGCTAAGCCTGCAGCACCCCCAGGCACAGGGCAGGGGGTCTCCCAGCAGCCAGACGCTGGAACCTTACCCTCCCCAGAGATGCACGGCAGTTCCCCTGCCCGTGCTGTGGGCCGGGGCCCTGAAACTGTGAGCTGCAGGCTCCAGTACCAGTACGTCTGAGGGTCAGAGGCAGGAGCAAAGGGGCCAGGCTTCTCTCCCGGCTGCAGGCTGGAGTCCCAGACTCCAATCACAGACAGGCCTCCCTTCCCGCTGCAAGTCCCCTGCTCCAGCCAATTGGTTGCACTTCTGGCCAAGGATCCCCTGAGTGGACCCCTCCTCAGGGAAGAGTCCTCAGGCCTGGGCTGCAACCTCAGGGCTCAGTGACCTCCCAGTCATGGGCTCCAGCTCCAACCGCCCAGCCACGACAGCAAGTCCTGTGGGTGAGGCTCCCCTTCCCGCCTCCAGCACGACTCCCGGGCCCAGAGGTGTGTTACTGTCCGAGTGGCTGCTGGCTGCACCCACCTTGCCTGGGTGCTCCACTGGGGTCCCGCCCCCAGAGAGACACTCTTTAGTCCAGGCCCGCAGACTCTCTCCAGGGAGGTTCAGAGCAAGGGTCCCCAGCGTCCGAGGGAGACATGGCCCCTCCTTCACAGCCGAGGAGTCGAGGCTGAACCTGGGGGGAGAAGGGAGGGATTCAGGGCTTCAGCAGGTCTCCACCTGCTGCCACTCAGCTCCAGAATCTGGGGGGTGGGGAGGACCTGCAGATGACACTTCTGGGCCATTGAGAGGGGTCCCTCCTCCCCAGAGGGGGAGGAGGGAGGAGCCAGGTTGGTGGATTTGCTGAAGCTACATGTGCATCTCAGACACCCCATTTTTACATGGACTGGCTCTCTGTTTGGGGTGAGAAGGCTGCAGGGATTGGAGGAGGGTGACTAAAGCACCTGCCTCCACTCTTTAGAGCTGTCACTGTAGTGTGTGTGTGTGTGTGGAGTCGAGCACTCCTATGTGTCTTTAACAAAAAATAGATATATATTATTATTGATTTCAGAGAGAAAGGGAGAGGGAGAGAGAGATAGAATCAGTGATGAGAGAGAATCATTGATCGACTGCCTCCTGCATACCCCACACTGGGGATGGAGCCCACAACCCGGGCGTGTGCCCTTGCCTGGAATCAAACCTGGGACTCTTCAGTCTGCAGGCTCTACCCACTGAGCCAAACTGTCTAGGCCAATATGTGTCTTGATTCCAAGCACATCTGTGGCTTTGTGCATGCATGTGCCACTGCCCTGCAAGTCGGACATGTAGGCCTATAGGTGTGGGTCAGAGTGAGTGAATGTGCAAGACTGGGGGTGCACCTGGGCAGCAGGACACCTAGTGTGCGTGGGCAAGTGTGCGCACCTGGGATCACACCTGCCTGCAGTGTGCATGTAGTGTCGTCTGAGGCTTGTACACACTTCACTCAGCACGTGTTTTCCTTCACGTGGACCTATGTGTGGGTACGCATGTGTGTCTTGGGAGGGGCTGCCTCTGCCGGTGCGGACACACCTGATCCAGGGAGGGTGTCATGGAAGATTCAGTGGTGGGGGACCAACCTCTGCCAGCTGTCTGAGCAGCTGCGGGACCTCGTCCAGCTGCATCTCCGAGGCAGGCCCTGGGGTCCTGCTGAACTGGAGAAGGATGAACCGCTTCCTGCTGCTTCGCTTGGGGGGTCACTGTCCCCGGCCGCTCCAGGCTGGCTGTGGGCAGGGGCCTCAAGGCCCAGGTCCTGGAGATATTGGCTGCCCTGAAGGGCCCCCAAGTCCAGGCTGAGGTCCTCTGTGCTTTCCCGGAGCTGCCCAGGAATAGCATCCTCCTGCAGGTGGTGGGGAGAAGAGCACACTGGCTGAAGGCAGGAGCAGCCCCAAGACCGAGACCTGCCTATACCCTTCCTGTTCCACTTGAGCTCAGCGCCTTCGCAGGCGGGTGAGCTTGATGGAGGCAGTCCCACAGGCCTCTGTCTCACCTGGGCCTTCAAGGCCTTATTCCCCCCAAAAGGGCTTCCACCTCCCTCTGAGTTTCCGTGGACCCATTGTCTTCAGTAGCCCTGCCTGCCTGCTCACCCTGGGGAGACCAAGGCTGCAAATGCCACCCGGCAAGCGCCACCCAGAGGAGTGCTGTCCTTGCTGCGCGTGCAGGCTCCTCGTGCAGGGCTGTGTGGGCTCACAATTCTCCTGGACCCGAAATCTCCCTGCCAAGCTGGGACTAGGGTGAGGCACAGACGGGGGGGGGGGAACCAAAACTCAGGAATCTAGATAATATTTTAATGTAATTGTTAAAGCAACTCAAAAGCAATGCAAGGAGATTCATGATGAACAAATTCTCAATATTTAAGGAATTACAGTACTAGACCCTGCACCCTCCTTGCTCAGCTCGCCCATTTCTGCCCCCTCCTACCAGAGAGGACATCTGAGTGGTCAGTCCTTCCACTGCCTTTTCCTCCCCAACAGGTAGAAGCCACAGCTCCTCAGCACAGTACAGAAGGCTCCAGGGTCAGCTGCCTCCTGCTTCCGGCCCCTGGGTAGCCTCAGGTTCCCTCTCACCAGGAGGCAGCAACATGCCAGGCAGGGCTGACACCAAAGATACGCGGATGTGTATCCCACAGCAGCTCCACCAGGGGGCAGTATTTTCCGGATCAGGAGACAGAGTGGCAGAGAGGAGAAAGGACTAACCCACAGCCCCATAGTCCATGAAGAGTACTCAGGTCTGTCTGGATCCAAGCTCTATGTTCGTTCTTTACTCGCTGCTCCCTACTCCTTTTCCCCTACTTCCTTTGCCCTTCTCTTTCTTCCTCCAGTCATTCTGTTTGTCAATTTTTCCAGTCAGGACATCTGCCTTTTCTTCTTCTTGGAGACCCTTTTCTCCCAGCCCACTTAGAGTCAGCCTGGTGAACTCCTATCCATCCTTCAAAACCCAATTTTGACATGCCCTCCAGGCTATTATCCTGATGCCTTGAGGTTAGGTAAGGTGTCCCTCTGTCCCTTTCCAGGCCTTTGTTAGGACTGTCTCCAGGCACTATGTGATCTCAGGAAGCCCTTAATGGACTGTCCCAAATGGTGACCTGAAGGTGAATTCTGCAAAAGGGCCCTAGGATAGGACTACTGGATAAAATACAGGACACTTGGTTAAATTTGAATTTTAGGTAAACAACAAATAAGTTTTTGAGTATAGGTATATCCCAAATGTTGCAATGTTTGACATTTAAATCCAACTGGGTGTCCTGTAATTTCATTTGTGCAACCTTGCAACCCTACCCCTGGACCATTTGGCAAGGCCTGTCTTTTTACCAGGTAAGGGAGAACAGAGGGATTCCTGCTAAGTCTTGATGTGGGGACGTTTCCAATTTGAAGTGGAAAAATACCTGCTAACCAAAAGCCAGGCTCTTGGTCAGCTGAGGGTCTCGGCTGGCGGGAGGCAGGGCGGTGGCCGCACTTGCCTTGGAGTAAGGAAAGGAAAGTCATGCAGGCCTGGCCTGTTCTCCTGACCTCTCCCTTGTCATCTTTGTATTATGGCAAAATATACACAAGAAAATTTACCAGTTTTTACCATTTATAAGTCTACAGTTCAGTGAGACTAAGTGCATTCACATCATGTCACCACCACCCTTCTTCAGAGCGTTTATCCTCCCAAATAGAAGCTCTGTCTCCATCCAACGTTAACTCCCCTTCCCCTCTCGCCCCTCCCGACTCTGGGACCTTTACTCCATTGTCTCTGTGGATCGGACTCCCCTAGGGACCTAGTAGAAGTGAAGCCACGTGATGTTTATCCTTTTGTGTCTGATTTATTTCATTTGACCTAATGTTTTCAAGGTGCGTCTGTATTCTAGCATGTGCCAGAATTCCATGCCTTTTTAAGGCTGAAGAACAATCTGTTGTATGGATGGGCCACACGGTATGGATGTTAACAGAGTGCATTGTGCACATCCATCATCTGCTGGTGGGAACTTGGGTTGTCTCCACCTTTTGGCTGTTGAGGATAATGCTGCTTTGAACATGGGTGTGCCAATATGTTTGAGTCCCTGCTTTCAATATTTTTGGGCAGATATTCAGGAGTGGAATTGCTGGGGCACATGGTCATTGCATTTTTGATTTTTCAAGGACCTGCCACACTGTTTTCCAGGCTTCCTTTCTTCCGGAATCTCTCCTTTGTGCCCATGTCTGTTCCCTTCCACCTCTCCGGCTGTTCCTTCTCTGCCTCCAGTTCTGCTCTCTGTCCTGTGCACACCAGGGTCCCTTCTTTAGTCTCTGTCCAAACGCCTGGCCCTCCTGGGACCTGGGAAGCAGCCTCTTTACAGACCTCCAGTCCCATCCCTGGTGCCTGCACAGCCTCTAGCGACCTCCTTTCTCCTCGGCCACTGCCCCCAACGTTTCCCTGCGGCTCTGGTTTTCATCCTCCTATAAATATAAACATGCCAAGACAGCTTCTTGGCCTGGGCCGGAACTCTCCCTCTCTCGAATCTGGTGTCCCTCACAGGAGGCAGCCGTGGGCAGCCGGCCAGAGCTGGGGGTGGCAGGCTGGGGGGCACAGGATGCTCCCTCCCCGCAGCAGGTACACTGCCAGAGGAACAGGCAGGGGCTTCACTAGGGACGTGCACCTTTCCTCCAACATTTCCTGGGTGGGAAAAGTGTGAGCTGGCCCCACGGGCCTTGCCAGGCCTCTGGCTAATCCCTGTAACTGGCTCAGGCTTCTGCTCTCTGGACCATGGAAAACCTTGGGGAATGGGCTCCCCATTCAGACCTGGAGGCGAGATATCCCCGGGACCCCCCCTGCAGACGGGCTTCCTGCGTGCAGATTAAATAGTACACTGACAATCCTGCCTAACAATGTGAGGAGCTGCTTATCTGCTTTTCTGTTAGGGAAAGGAGCACACCAAAGCGACTTCATGCATTTTTTGTCCCTTGTGCCATCTTACTGTGGCAAAAGGGAATCGGTTTTAAATAAAATAGCAAATAAACACCAGGACAGATGGTTCTTGAATGGCAGCCTGGTAGAAAGGCCTTACTCAAGGTTTGCAGTCTCGTATGGCTTTCTGAGCCAGCTCAGTGTCAAGTTCCTATGGACCTCAGCTTTCTCATCTCTAAAATGGATGGAATGGCTCTGCAGGTAACATGAGATGAGGGTTACACATTGCAAGTGCTCGATTGATGGAAGCAGGTACTAGGCTGGTTACTGTTTTTATATTCCAAGTTTTATATTTCAGGAGTCAGAGCCCTTTCTCTGGGCAAGTCACACAGTCCCTGGCTGCCTGGAGCAAACTGGGGAACATTGGGGGTTAAATCCAGCAATTATAATATGTGATGTTCCGGGAAGTGGGCTGAGGAAGAGCTGAAGGGAGCCCCTGACCAAATCTGAAGAACAGGAATTCTAGATTGGAATTTTACTCAGAAAAATCTCTTTTTAAAAAGTACAAAACCCAGGGTAATCTTTGGTGTGAAGACCTACCAACTACAACTTAGTTAAAAAAAAAAAAGCTAGATACTCTTTAGACAGTTTCTATAGTGAAAACTAAACCAAAAAACCCTACTTCCAACTACATACAATAATCTCCACATGAAATAAATTATTTCTTTAACTGACCGTATTAGTCAAGTTTCATACATTTTATTTACTTACTTAATTTTTTTAAATTGACTTTTAGAGAGAGGGGAAGGAAAAAAGAGAGAGGGAAACATCAATGTGTGAGAGAGAAACATTGATTGGTTGCCTCCTGTGAACCCGAAACCTAGGCATATACCCTGACCAGAAATCGAACAGGCAACCCTTTGATACAGGGGACAATTCCAACCAACTGAGCCACACCGGCCAGGACCAAGTTTCATATATCTCAAAATGTTCTACATCTTATCAGCTCATAGAGTTTAAATAAAAATCCCACTGAATGTAAAAATTCAATCAATCAATCAAGGCCAGCTTTCTAGAGGAAGTGACAGCCAGTGAAGCTCTGAGGAATGAATAGGAGTTGGATAGGCAGAGGCTGTGGGTGAGGGCATTTCAGGCAACAAAACCTGAGACGTTCAGAAGCCCACAGCCTGAGAGTTCACAGTACCTTCCAACAACTGGCAAGAGAAGAGGTCCTGATGGCTGGGTATGGATGGAGGGGGTATGGGGCTGGACCAGGAGGCCTGGTTGGCCAACTAAGGATTTAATCTTTAAGCTCCAAACAGTGGTGGTAGGGAGGTTAGAGGCTGTGATTTGCCTTTGAAAAGATGATGCAAGATGCAGAGCCAAGATGGGCTTGGCAGGACCCCCTGCCAGCGGGGGCAAGCTGGTGGAGCAGTGAGGGCACCTGTGCAGATCACCTGGGAGAGTGGCTATGGGGGCCTCTGCCAGGGGCCTGGAGAAGGACGGGGAGATGTGGGCAGAACTGAGGGCTGTGTAGTGCAGCACTCACTGGGCTGGGGCGGGGACGAAGGAGGGGCCAGGAGAATGGCTTCCCTGCCTCAGCTATGGTGATTGAGTGCCAATGGCTGAGATGCAGGGGCGGGGTTTATTTGGAGGTGTTGGGTGCAGAGCCTCCCGGCAATGCTGAGTGCTCACTGCTCCCCCAGGCACACAGTTTCTCCCTCACCATCTTGTTGGCCTGACTGTCTTCAGCCCATGGCTCCTATTCAACAGGTTTAGAATCCTGGAAGGAGCCATAACTCAATTTGCACCTTTGTCCCACTTTTGTTTATCCTGGATCATCCCTGACTCTCTGACAAATTAGTTCCCTGCTTGGCTCCAGTGTTCTTTTACATAACACTAGAGGCCCAGTGCACGAATTCTTATATGGGTGGGCCTGGATGGGGGCTGGTTGGGGTGGGGCTGGTGGGGGGAGGGGATGCAGGAGGTTGGCCAGCTGGCACGCCCCACCCCCTGGTGGAACACCCAGTCGAACTCCTGGTCGAGGGGACAATTTTCATGTTATGCTTTTATTACATAGGATGAGGGAGGTGGATACATCGAGTGCCCTTTCTTAGAGTAGTGGGCAGTGTAAAATGCCACCCAGATCCCTCTTCAGTGAGGACGTGTGCCCCAGATGTTGCGGAGACTGTCAGCAAATGGTTGCCGGTTGTCAGCCTCTGAGAAATCACACCCTTTCCTGAGAAGCCCACAGGCTACAACTGATTGATGTGTGATTGTAATAACTTGGCCGTCTCAGCCTGGCTTGAGACCATAATGCAGGGCTGTTCTAGCTCAGAGCTCCCATGTGAGCTTTTCTTCTCTTTACATCCATCTGTCTGCATACCTACTCGCCCGTCTAATCACCCATCCATCTATCCATCCATCCATCCATACATACATACATACATACATACATACATTGTCTATCTATTCTTCTTTCCTTCCCCCACTTACTCCCTTTCCCTTCTTCCTTCCTTCCTTCCTTCCTCCCTTCCTTCCTTCCTTCCTTCCTTCCTTCCTTCCTTCCTTCCTTCCTTCCTTCCTTCCTTCCTTCCTTTCTTCCATACATTCTCCATCTGTCCATCCACCCATTCATCTCTCTGTCCACCGTTCCTCCCACCCATCCTTCCCTCTCCCTCTAGTTCCAGAATGATTCCAGTTTTCCCATCTGTAATATTGGATAATAACTAATTTGCCAAGTTATTATGAGGTCCCCTGAGATAATGCGCATGGAGTGCCTGGTGACATGCAGGTGCTAAATAAAGTGTACTTGCTGGTCCTGCTGCCTTCGCTTCTGCCTGTCTCAGCAGTCAGACACCTGCCTGCTCATCCCCCATGGTGGAGAAGAAGTCCAGGTGCTCAGGCCTCCAGGATCCACTGCTGCTGCTGTTGGTCAAGGCTGCAACTCCAGGGTCAAAAGGTTGCACACATGGCTTGGGCTCAGAACCTGTGGAGAAAGGCAAGACAAGACAAGGTTGAGCTGGGAGGTCTGAAGAGCCCTGAATTCTGCATCTGCCATGGCTCTCCACAGGCCTCAGTTTCCTTATCTCTAAAATGGGATGGTGGTTTTTAGAGAGGAGGAGAGAAATGGTGGCCCAAATAGGCAGTTGTGTCAGCTACCTCGTTCCTGGGGCCAGACTAGTAAAACAGAGAACATCCACCTGGAATTAACAAATTAGACACAGCTGAGAAGACAATTTACAAGGAAGGCAGAGGACACCGGAGAATGGTAGGAACAGGGATCTGGGCTTGAGAGGGGCAGCCGGCCAGCAGGCCTGGAGGGTGAGGAGGAAGCTGCATTGCACCAAAGCCACGTCCCTTGGTGACAGGCATAACGTCCAACTGTGGAGAGGAAAAGCCACACAGTCGCTGGTGGCCGGGGAATCTGTACCTAAGACCACGGTTGCGAAAGGCTGCCCCTCGAAAGGTGGTCCGAAAGGCAGGCCGGGCAGCAAGATGCTGGGGGATCCACAGTTTCGTGGTTGGTTTGGTTTGGTTTTGTCCTCGCTTTTATTTGCTAAACCCAGAACACAGGGCTTTTCTATTGCAAACACCGCCCCCCCCCCCCGCCCCCCCGCAAGGTTTCAGCACACGGAGAGAGGCAAAAGACACAGGTCTGAGGTGCCTGAGGAGAAGCTGGGGAAGGAAGTAGGGCGGGAGACGTGGCCAAGAATCCTGCACTGGGACATTCCCAAGCTTCCACACCTTAGTGGCCATTTCTCCCCAGAAGAGCTAGCCCCTCCCAGCAGCCTCAAGGCAGGTGACACAGCCTGCCACACCCTGCCTGCATTTTGAGCTATGTGAAGGGAACTAAGGCTCTTCATAGCCCCAAAGAGCCCCCAGTGACTGGGTAGAAGAGGGACTGAGTGTCCTTCTATTCCAGGAACCAGACTGATGAAAACTCCAGGTTGCCAGCCAACGCCATTGGTCTCCATACAGGGATCTCTGACCAACTAAGGCCAGAGTAATATTTTGGGCCACTCACAGAGGAGTAACTGTGGGTCAGGGAAAAACACCTATCTTACTCCCTGAAAGCGAAACAGCACCAATCCTACCTAAAGCCCCGTCAGAAACAGACACCTGAGTGAGTAAGACTGACAGCTAGCAGACAGGCAAAGAGGGCAGATTGGCCCCACCTGCTTGCAGCAAGGCCTGGGAGACAGACATAAGCAGAGGACTCCTGGATTGCTCGGAGCTTCAACAGGGTGCTAAAGGCCAAAAGGCAGTGCCTGACAGTGGCCAGCATCAAAGTACCTAACAGGGAGCCCCAAATTAGCAGGCAGAACAGAAGAGTGGGATCCTACACCAGCTCCCGTGGGGCATTGCAACTTGGCAAAGTGAATGACGTTTCACTTTTTTATTTTTAAATTTTTATTATTAAAAATTTTTTTTTTCATTTTACCTTATTTTATTTTTTTACCTTTTTTGCACCTTTTTTCTTCCTCTTTTCTCTTCCTTTCCTCCAGTTTTTCTTCTCCTATCCCTTTTTAGTTTTTTCTCTTTCTTCTCCACCTTTTTTAAAAATGGAAAGTCTTTATCTGCTTTATTGGTGTATTAGTATTATAGTGTCTGTTAGTTTATTCATATACCTAATTTCCTCTTCCCTGCTCCTACTCCATTTCCCCTTCTCTTTCCTTTATTTTCACTAATCATTTTTTCCCTTTATTCTTTCTTCTCTTGCTCTTTTCTTCTCTAATTTTTAAACTTGTTTCACTTCCTAAATACAGGCTTATTTACTCTCTCCTCTATTCTCTTTTTCAAAAAGAGAGAAAAAAGAAAAAAATTTTTCTTCTTGTCTTCTCATTTCTTTTCTTCCTTCTCTATTCTAAACCATGATCCTCACACTATTCATTCAATTCCCAACCTTACTTTCTCTATTTAAACTCTGCATCTACGATTCTGACCCCCCTTTTCTCTGGGTGTTTTTTGTTTGTGCTTTTTGGTTTATTTGTTTGTTTTGTTGTGTTCTCAACCCATAGTCTTTTGTTTTCTTGCTGTCATTCTTTCTCTTTTCTATTTCCAAACTCTCTTTTCTGTGGTGGTCCCTTTTTGGGGGTTATAGGTGACTTGTGTACATTTGTGTTCTGTTCCTTCTGTGTTGTGTCTTGTCGTATCGTATTTTGTGCTGTTCAGTCATGATGTGGTAGGGAGCGAGCCACGTAATCAGACACCCCGAGAGGAGACTGCATCCATGAATGGGAAAATAACATTCCAGACCCAACCACATCAGGAGAACCTAAATATCTCAAGTAGGGGGCTGCCCTAGAACTCCCAGCCCAGAAGACCTGAGAGACTGCACCACTGGGTCCCACAAACATCTACCACAGCACGTCAAATCCATGGCCGTTGGCCGCATGTGGCCCACAACAAATATTTTTGCGCCCCAGCCAATATAAGAAGATGTAAGAAACATTTTAATAAAAATTTTCTTACTTAATTTTTACAATATCCTGTTATACATAATTATTAATAACGAACTACACCATTCACTAATGACTGATTACTATAATCATGTTGCATTCATTTCCCTTACACACCTCACACGCAGACACACCATTTCTCTTCACTAATACCAGCAGTGAATATTTTAGCAGCCGACTGCCACGTCATTAGTCTTGTACTGACTTGTTTGGTGTGCGCAGCAGGAAATATTTTGCTTTCAAAGAACAAGAAAAATAGGTTTGTTTGTGTTATGTTTATGAATTTGTGCAGTTATTCAGTATCTGGTAAATTAATGTTCAAGAAAAAATATGAATTTTTATTAAAATGTTCCATTATTTTATGTTAACTATTACTCATTTATTTCAGCCCTTTGTATTCAGCATGTCTCTTGAAATAAACCTAAGTTTCTATGAAAATGGAAGATTTTTTTTTTTACCCCACATAAACTTACACCTTATTTATCTGGCCCATGTTAGCCTTTGAGTTTGATATGCTTGGTCTACTACATGAGACCAATTTAAAAAAATCTGGGTGGCATAGCAGTGTGATCTAATACACAGGAACAATTACAAAGAAACAACAAAAATTGGGAGACAGAGAAACAATCCCCAAATGAAAGAAAAGGAGGGATCACCAGAAAGGAAATAAATGAAATAGAGGCAAGCAATTTGTCAGAGAAAGAATTCAGAGTAATGATTATAAGGATGCTCAAACGTCTGGGTAAGAGACACCATGTGTAAGAATCAAGAGGAAATGAAGAATGACATAGCTACAATAAAGAACACAATGGAAGATTTCAACAGTAGACTAGAAGAAGCTGAGGACCGAATCAAGGAGTTAGAAGACAAGATTAAAAAAACACTGAAACAGAGCAGCACTTGGAAGAAAGAATTAAAAAACGGGAGGAACTCTGGGACAACACAAAAGGAAACAACATCTTCATAATAATGGAGCCAGAAGGAGAGGAAGTGGAGCAAGGAAGAGAAAACTTGTTTGAGGAAATAATGACAGAAAACTGCCCTGACTTTGGGAAGAAATAAGTCACACAAATCCAAGAATCATATAGAGTCCCAAACAAGATGAACTCCAAAAGACTGACACCAAGACACATCATAATCAAATTGAAAAGTGTCAAATGACAAAGTAAGAATCTTAAAGGCTGCCAGAGAGAGACAGAAAGTTATCTACAAGGGAACTCTCATTAGATTATCAACTGATTTCTCAACAGAAACACATCAGGCCAGAAGAGAATGGAATGAAGTATATACAAAGTGATGCAAAACAAGAGACTGAATTCAAGAATATTCTATCCAGCAAGGATATCATTCAAAATTGAAGGTGAAATCAGGAGCTTTGCAGACAAAAAAAAAAACAAAAAAAACAAAAAAACAAGGCTATGGGAGTTTATTACCACCAAGCCAGCAATGCAAGAAATGCTAAGGGACTGCTATAAAAAGGAGAAATAGAAAGGAAAGAAGGAACACGGGCATAAAGAACAAAAATGGTGACAAACAAGTACTTATCAATAATAATCGTAAATGTAAATGGATTAAATGTGCCAATCAAAAAACAGAGTTGCTGAATGGATAAAAAAATATGACCCATATATATGCTGTTTACAAGAGACCCACTTCAGAACAAAGGATTCACACAGACTGAAAGTAAAGAGATGGAAAAAAAAAATTTCCAGGAAAAAAAAGCTGGGGAAGCAATACTAATATCTGACAAAATGGACCTCAAAGTGAAGGCCATAATAAGAGATAAGGAGGGGCACTTCATAATACTAAAGGGATAGATTCAACAAGAGAATATAACTCTGGTAAACATATATGCACCCAATACAGGAACACCAAAATACATTAAAAAAAATCTGGATGATATCAAGGGAGAGATTAAGAGCAATACAATCCTCATAGTAGGGGACTTCAAAAACTCATTGGCATCACTGGATAAATATAGTAAAAAAATTAATAAAGACACAGCAATCGTAAATGTCTCACTAGATCAGGTGGAACTAATTGACATCTTCAGAACATTTCACCCCAAGACTATGGAATATACATTCTTCTCAAGTGCACATGGGACATTTTCAAAGATAGACCACATATTAAGACACAGGCTAAGTCTGTACAAATTCAAGAAGATTGAAATCATATCAATCTTCTTCTCAGATCACAATGGCATACAATTATAAATAAACTCCAATAAAACCAATAAAAAACAAACATGGGGGCTAAATAGCATGCTATTAAACAATGAATGGGTTACCAAAGAGATCAAAGCAGAAATTTAAAAAAACACCCTTGAAACAAATGATAATGAAAACACAACAATTCAAAATCTATGGGACACAGTGAAAGCAGTACTGAGGAGGAACTGCATAGCATTACAGGCATATTTTTTAAAGAAACTCACAAGAAAAACTGGTAATAAGTTATCTAACCTTACAACTTAAAGAACTAGAAAGAGAGCAACAAGAAAAGCCCAGAAAAGTACAAGGAAGGAAATAATAAAGATTAGACAGGAAATAAATGACACAGAGACCAAAAAAAAAAAAAAAAAATTACAAAAGGTCAATAGAACCAAGAGCTGGTTCTTTGAAAGGATAAATAAGATTGATGAACCTCTAGCCAGGCTCTCCAGGAAACAAAGAGGGAGGACCCCATTGAGAGTGAGTCTTAGCTAGCAGGCAGCAATCCCCTGAGTCCAGGGATCCTGGACTGCAAGAGGGTGAAAGCTGGACTGAGGAAGCCCCCACATGCATGAATGTCATGCACTGGGCCTCTAGTATAAAATAAGATTCTAAGGCTAATGTCCCAGTCTATCTTTTTTTGTGAATACTCATTCATTTACTGTAGGACCTTTTATTTCTTTTTTTAAGATCTCTTCTTATATACAAGATTTTGTATTGTTAAGCTACTAAAAAAGAAAAAAATATGGCAAATAATTATTTAAATTCCCCAAGTATTCATCCTAAAGGACTGGAGCCACAAAAGTGCCCTTGAATAGGCTGCTGAAATGGCAGCAGTGGGGTAGGTGTGTGTGTGGGGGGCACTCTCCTTGTAAAAAAAAAAAGATACTTTTACACTAAAGCCGTTTTAGGCCCAGGAGTTACTCCAGTCCTGGGAACACACTCCAGGGCTTGCTATCTCCTCACATACACACCTACCCTTTCTCCAGCCTCCTGAAAGTTGTCAAGGTCATGCTATCTCTGTCACAGTTCTTAAAAATATAAGTATATTTTCCATTGGAAAAATAAACCTATTTCTAAAAGTAAGGGGGAGAAAAGGTTTTTCCTGTATTTGCCTAAAAAGCAAAGATTATATATATATATATATATATATATATATATATATATATATATATATACTAGAGGCCCTGAGTGCAAAAACATCCAAGGCACCCTGCCTCCCGCTGCACCATGCAAGGTGCCCTGCCTCCTGCCAGTGCCCCGCCCCCGGCGTGCTGTGAGAAGTGCTCTGTGCTTTGCTGCACTACAAGAGGCATCCTGCCCCGCTGTACCGCAAGAGCCGCTGCTCGCGGGCCCGGGGGAGGGACTGAGAGGTGCTCCATGCACCTCCTGGTGACCAGTCATTTGGTCATTACAGTGTTACGGCATTATGGCCACTGGCCTTTTAAAATATAGATTTTTAAAATAATTATGTTATGTTAATCAAAACTTAATTATTTTAAATAAATTACTTAATACTGTCTAATAATAATACACTAATAAAAGAGAAACAGGCAAATTAACCATCACACTGCTACACCCACAAGCCATGCCCACTAGCCAATCAGAACCAAGTATTCAAATTAACCCAACTAACATGGCAGCAGCCATGGAGCTGGAGCAAGCAGGAGGCTTGGGTTGCCCCCCGTGATGGAGCAAGCCAAGCTTCCCTCCTGCCCTGGCCTGCCCTGGGCTCTGCTGAAAGCTATAAAGTTTCAATTATAAAAGATAAATAAATCCCAGATACCTGCTTCCAGCCAGCTTTGGCCTCCACTCAAGGAGAGGCTGGGAGCCTGGGCTCTGCTCAAGGCTACAAAGTTTCAATTGAGTCACTGGGGGGCATGGCCAGCCTGAAAATGGCCCTCAGCCCCTCACCCAGGCTGGCCAGGCACCCCAGTTAGACCCCCCACAATCCAGGACACCCTTCAGGACAAACCAGCCAGTCCCCACCCATGCACCAGGCTTCTATCCTATATAATAAAAGGGTAATATGCAAATTGACCCTAACTGCAGAATGACTGTGAATGACTGGTCACTATGACACACACTGACCACCAGTGGGCAGATGCTCAATACAGGAGCTGCCCCCTGGTGGTCAACACACTCCCACAGGGGGAGCTCTGCTCAGCCACAGCCAGGCTGAAGGCTGCCAGCACAGTGGTGGTGGTAGGAACCTTTCCCGCCTCCTTAGCAGCACTAAGGATGTCCGACTGCAGCTTAGGCCTGCTTCCCGCTGGCAAGTGGACATCCCCCAAGGGCTCCCAAGCTGCCAGAGGGATATCTGACTGCCAGCTTAAGCCCAATCCCCTGGGGAGTGGGCCTAAGCCAGCAGGTGGACATTCCCTGAGGGGTCCCAGACTGTGAGAAGGCACAGGCTGGGTGGAGGCACCCCCTTGAGTACACAAATTTTTGTGCACCGGGCCTCTAGTCTATATTTATAAAAGCCTAAGTGACCATTATGACCAAACAACCTGTTTACCAGTCGCTATGACATGCACTGACCACCATGGAGCAGGTGCTTAATGCAGGAGCTGCTCCATGGTGGTCAATGCACTCCCACAGCCAACCTCCCTCATCCCCTCCCCCCCACCAGCCAGTCTCCTGTGGTCCCTCTCCCCGGCTGCTGCTCCCTTCCCAATAGGCCTCAATTGCTGGCCAGGCCAAGGGAACCCCACCCATTCATGCATTCATGCACCAGGCCTCTAGTAATCTAATCTAATAAAAGAGTAATATGCAAATTAACCACCACTCTGAGACACCTAAGCCACACCCACCAGCCAAGCCATGCCCACCAGCCAATCAGAATGGCTGTATGCAAATTAACCCAGCCAAGATGGCTGTCAGAAGTCACAGAGCTAGAGCAAACAGGAGGCTTCTGTTGCACCAGCAATGGAGGAAACTGCCTGCCTAGGCTGGCCGGACCTCTGCTCAAGGCAACAATGTTTCAATTATAGAAGCCATGGAGCTGAAGCAAATAGGAGGTTTCATTGCCTGCCTAGGCCTCCGCTCAAGGCAACAAAGTTTCAATTATAGAAGATAAATAAAACCCAGAAACCTGATTCAAGCCAGCCTCGCTGGGATGTTGGGTCGATGGGAGCTGTGGGTAGCCTGAAAACAGCCCTCAGCTCCTCACCCAGGCTGGCCACACCCCCATGGGGTGAGGGTCCCCACTAGGGGGGTTGGCCAGCCTGCAAACAGCCATTAGCCCCTCACCCAGGCTGGCCAGGCACGCCAGCAGGTGGACATCCCCTGAGGGGTCCCAGACTGTGGGAGGGCACAGGCTGGGCTGAGGGACTCTCCCAAGTGCACAAATTTTTGTGCACTGGGCCCCTAGTATATAATATATTTGACTACCTTCTGAGGATTTAACTTTTAAAATTTACTTTCCTCATAAAGAAAATTTTATACTTAAAGTATATGGTAAACTCTGACAAATAAGAAAATAATAATTATATTCTATTTATATATGCATATTAAATAAATTCTAATATATTTTCATTTATAACTAATTGTTATGTTATAATATTGTAGAATATTATATTTTGTAGAAAAGACAAGATTCCATGTCATTTACATTACTCTATAAAGTATCTAAATTTATAGAAATACTAAAAAAAAATCAGAAGAAACAATAATCCTATATAATAAAAGGTTAATATGCAAATTGACCCTAACAGCAGAACAACTGGGAATGACTTGTCACTAAGACACACACTGACCACCAGAGGGCAGATGTTCAATGCAGAAGCTGCCCCCTGGTGGTCATTGTGCTCCCACAGGGTAGCTCTGCTCAGCCACAAGCCAGCTGACGGCTGCCAGCACAGCAATGGTGGTGGGAACCTCTCCTGCCTCAGCAGCAGTGCTAAGGTTGTCCGAATGCAGCTTAGGCCTGCTCCCCGCTGACAAGTGGACATCCCTCGAGGGCTCTTGAGCTGCCAGAGTGATGTCTGACTGCTGGCTTAGTCCTGATCCCCTGGGGAGCAGGCCTAAGCTAGCAGGTGGACATCCCCCGAGGGGTCCCAGACTGCGAGAGGGCATAGGCCAGGCTGAGGGACACCCCCTTCCCCAGTGCACAAATTTTTGCACACCGGGCCTCTAGTTTTCTTATAAAACTAAATAGAAAAGAAAATGATTATATAGTTTTGTAATTTTTATTGAAAAGATTGCTAATTCTTAAACATTTTTTTTTTCAGATATAAGGATGCATTTAAAAATATATATTTTATTGATTTTTTACAGAGAGGAAGGGAGAGGGATAGAGTTAGAAACATCGATGAGAGAAACATCGATCAGCCGCCTCCTACACACTCCCATCGGGGATGTGCTCACAACCAAGGCACATGCCCTTGACTGGAATCGAACCTGGGACCCTTCAGTCCACAGGCCGACGCTCTATCCACTGAGCCAAACCAGTCAGGGCAAGGAAGCATTTTTAAAGCAGTTTGGTAAATTAAATATTTCTCTCAGCAGGCAGTCTGGCCTGCGGTAATCTGACCAATGCTACAGTGCCTCCCATCCCTCTGTGGGACCCCTCTGCTGAGGCAGTCCATTGGGAAGTTTGCCGAGGAAATCGTGCCCATTTGATAGTCCTAGGGGACCAACAGGTTATAGATTGGAGCCCACCTGGTCATTTGCAAGCCAGCCACATTGACATTCTGGTACACTGTGCCTCTCATGCTAGTTACATCAGTTATGCAGGCATGCCTGAGGTTTGAACTGAGGGAGGGACGAGTTCCCCACCACCTCGAGTACTAGGCTTGCCAGTTCAGGAAACTTTATGGTCATGTTTTCAGTCCTTTGAAATTGTGGCACAGTGACTGCCAGAACTGCTCTGGCCGCTATAGTATGACTTTTACTAATAATCTTACTGGCAATAGTCTGATTTGCACCACTCACCCCTTTGTCTTTGTTAAGGTCCCCGACCTACTAATCAGCCATAGTTCATCTTTTCTAGTACAGGTTGGAGAAGGAGCTTATTTTCCAGCCTGTATTACCACCCAGAATCTGACCTCATTGACCATCAGCACTGTTATGGTGCTTAGGAGACAGGTAGAAGGCCTGATACCTGTTAATCTCACCAGGAAATGGCAAGGCTCGTCAGCTATTGGAGTCCTAGAAAGGGCATTGATCCAATTACAGCCCAAAAGATTTTTGGGAAAGCTCATTGCAGCCATTATCTCGGCTGTTATTATTCTTACTGCCACCAGCATCCCATGGTGGGCCTTTCTGAATCTGTACAGACAGCCACATTTGTGGACAATATGGCCTATAATATAACTAGGGAATTCACTATATAACAACTCATAGATCAAAAAGTATTAGCTAGACTACAGGCAATAGAGGCAGCCACTGAATATCTGGGGAAAGACAGGACGCTATAGCAAACAGGTAAGTGCTTAATTGCGATTGGGAGCCTAAGCACATATGTGTCACCCATTTGAAATAAAACAGTAGTCACCATCATTGGATTGACGTTAAAAAGCATTTATTGGGAGTCTTTCTTGATAACTTTACTGAAGAAGTAAACATGTGGCAAAGGCAAGTTAGAGTCTTTACTTTCTATCAATAAACATGAAAAACAGACTACCGTTTGGAATATGATAAAGGAGCATTTGGAGTGGATAGACCCCACCACATGGTTTCCTAAAATCAATTGGTACCTGATAGGACTAACCATTTCTGTCTTTGTAATTCTCTTTGTTTTTCTTATAGTCTATAAAATCAGAACCCGAGCAGTGAACACACTTCACGGACCCTGACCTTCCAAAGCAGAAAGTTTGCTGCTTCCTTGTCTTCTGCAGCCAGCAAAACAAAAAGGGGGAGATGTGGGAAAGCATGGAACTTGGTTGAAATGTCTGTAAGGAGGATTCTCCGAAAGGTCAGGGGCCTCTGAAGGGACCTTGCCGAAGGCGGCAGCCCCTGCCTTTACTTTTTCAAACAAGTCCGATCCCCCTGGGTATTTTGCTAGAATCTCCTCTATGTTTAGTCTTTAAAGACCCGATCTTGTAGAACCATGTGCTTTTCTTTTCTTTTTAAATATATTTTATTGATTTTTTACAGAGAGGAAGGGAGAGGGATAGAGAGTTAGAAACATCTATGAGAGAGAAACATCGATCAGCTGCCTCCTGCACATCCCCTACTGGGGATGTGCCTGCAACCAAGGTACATGCCCTTGACCAGAATCGAACCTGGGACCCTTCAGTTCTCAGGCCGACGCTCTATCCACTGAGCCAAACCGGTTCTGGTAGCATGTGCTTTTTCAAGGACTCTCGTCCTGCTGATTGTATCTAGAGGTTAATTTTAGTTCAAGCTGTTGTGACAATAAAAGCGAACAAGGCAGGCAATCAGGGCTATTTACTCCTCAAGTAAACTAGCCCCTTATCCTCTCTTTCACAGAAATGTGTGTTGGAGTAATCTGTTCATTGGTCACTCAGGGTCTGCTGGTCAGTCCTGGCATCAAGTTATTAGTACACTACAAAGCCACTATTCTCAAAACTGCCTGGTACTGGCACAAGAACAGACATATAGACCAATGGAACAGAACAGAGAACTCAGAAATCAACCCAAGCCATTATGCTCAATTAATATTTGACAAAGGAGGCAAGAGCACACAATGGAGTCAAGACAGTCTCTTCAATAAATGGTGTTGGGAAAATTGGACAGATACATGCAAAAAAAAAAAAAAATGAAACTAGACCAACAACTTACACAATACACAAAAACAAACTCAAAATGGATAAAGGACTTAAATGTAAGATAGGAAATCATAAAAATCCTAAAAGAATTCATAGGCAGCAAAATATCAGACATATGTCATAGCAATACTTTTACTGATACATGGAAACTAAGGAAAAAATAAACAAATGGGACTACATAAAAACAAAAAGCTTCTGCATAGCAAAAGAAACCATTAACAAAGCAACAAGAGAGTTCACTGCATGGGAGAACATATTTGCATATGATACATCTGATAAAGGGTTTATCTCCAAAATTCGTAAGGAACTCATACAACTTAACAAAAAGAAGATAAACAATCACATTTTAAAATGAGCAAAGGCTCTAAATAGACACTTTTCGAAAGTGGGCATACAGAAGGCCAAGAAGCATATGAAAAAATGCTCAAAGTCACTAATCATTGGAGAGATGCAAACCAAAATGACAATGAATTACCATCATGGTTATCATCAACATATCAACAAATGACAAATGCTTGTGAGGATGTGGAGGAAAAGGAACACTTGTGCACTGCTGGTGGGAATGCAGACTGGTGCAGCCACTGCGGAAGAGTATGGAGTTTCCTCAAAAAATTAAAAATGGAACTCTCATTTGATCCAATGATCTCACTTATAGGAATATATGCAAGAAACCAGAAACACCAATCAGAAAGGACATGTGCACCCCTGTGTTCATAGCATCACCATTTACCATAGCTAAGACTGGAAGCAGCCTAAGTGCCCATCAGCAGATGCGTGGGGTGAGGATAGCCCTCTCTATTCCAATGTGCGGTGAGCAGAGAGGGGGAAAGCACAGGGCTGTCTATACCCACTAATTCCCTCTCCTCCCAGTTGCATAATGCCCCAAGTTTGGGGTGGAGCTGAAGTTTATACAATTTGGAGAGGCCTCCTTTAAGAAAAAGAATACAAAATTATGAATACAAAATTGCTGGGGCCTTTGGGAGGTAGCAAAAATGGCAAAAAATAGTCAAGACAGAAATAAACACATTTGATGAATAGATGAATGAAAAGCATTTACATATACACATACATGTGTGCAACAACCCCCATTCCCCGCAAAAACTGTACAGAAAACGAAGGAGATTGGGAAGCATCTTGGCAGTTCCTCTGAAAGTTAAGCATATGACCCAGATATTCCACCCCTAGCTATCTACCCAAGAGAAATAAACTCATATGTATTTCTACCCCAACACTTGTACTCAACTGTTTATATCAGCATTATTTTTAATAGCCCAAAAGTGGAAATGGTCCTAAATATCCATCAGTGGATAAATGAATACACAAAGTATGCTCCATCCATACAATGGAATACTACTCAGCCATAAAAATGAGTGACGCACTGACACACACTACAACATGGATGGACCTTGAAAACATTAAGTCAAGAAAGCCAGTCACAAAAGACCACATGCTATGTGATTCCCCTTGTGTGAAATGCCCACAATAGGTGAATCTATAGGGGCTAAGAAAGTCGATTAGTGGTTGCCCAAGGCTGGGGTGGGGAAAGGGGGGATTATGGGCTGATAAGTAAAGGATACTGGTTTTTTTTTTAGGGGGGGTGATGGAAATGTTCTAAAATTGTGACAGCTACACAATGCTGTGAATGTACTAAAAGCCATCGAATTGTACACACAAAGTGGGTAATTTACATGGTGTATGAATTATATCTCAATGAAGTTGTAACCAAAATAGACACTTGTTGGGGTCCCTTTCAGAGTTATGATGGGGCAGGCCTACAGGGCTTCAGCTCCATTTGCTTTAAGGTAGGTGAGTCTTGATGCCCTCGGCCTGCCACAAGGTGTGACCACGTCACAGTTTCCATCATCACAGCTTCTCCAGCTACCCCACAGGCTGGTTGAGGGACGCTATTCTGCTGCTCTCATTAAGCCTGCATCGAGCCCCTCCCCCAACCTGAAGCCAGGGCAACATCTGTGACTCAGGGGAATATTGGAATAAAACAAGCAGGCTGAAGGATGAGAAAAAGCAGATGTGGAGGCTGATGGGAGCTTGTGAGGGAGAGGCAGACCCATCTCTGGGCCAAGTTTTCCAGGGGCCTCCTGAGAGGCTGCAGGGCCTGCCTGCTACACTTGGCAGGGGTTCATGGAGGCCGAAGCCTTCCATAGCCTGTAGAGGCCAAAGACAGAAGCTCATGCCTGGCATTTGCCCCCCTGCAGGTCTGCCATCTAAAGGCTAAAGGTGGAAGGTCAGGGATGAATTTAGGCTTTTGATAGAAATTTCTGACCCCGGAACAGGCTGAGCTGGATGGAGTCTGATGACAGACTCAACTCTGATCCTGGTGTCGCATGTTGAACACCAATCTTTGTGTCACTGAGTCATAGACTGTCATTCAGTCATAGACTGAACCGTGAGCTTCAGTCTGTGACACCAGGATGGATGTCACAGCCCTCTCAACCGCCCCCAACACATGCTTGGTGTTCTCCTGCATGCCTCTGTGCTGTCCTCGTCACCCTTTCCCTGCTTCCTGCTTGACAATTGAGGACTCTGATCCTCTGCTGATAGTCTTTGCCAGAGGACTTTGAATTGCTCTGCACCCTTCCCCTACATCCGCTGTAGTGTAGTTGGTTTATTTGTGCCCTTCTATACCAGGGGTTCCAAGATCCAAATATGGCTCCAAGCCTACAGCCATGCCCATTTTATGAATAGTTGTATCAGAGTTCATATGACCTTCAAGGCCAAATATATGTAGTCTCCGGCCCTTTACAGAAGGTTTGCTGACCCCTGCTCTAGACCATGAGGTCCATAAGGGCAGGTTCTATATCTGATTCACTTTCATATCTCCAAGCCCCAAGTAGAATCCTAAATGGTTGTTTTTTAATCCTCACCTGACGATATTTTTCCATTGATTTTTAAGGAGAGTGGAAGGGAGGGAGAGAGACAAACATTGATATGAAAGAGACACATCTAAATGGATTGTTAAATGGGTGGATGGTTAGATAAATGGGATGGTTAGATGGATGGATGGTTGGATAGTTGGCTAGCTGATTGGATGGTTAGAGGAATAGATAGTTGGCTGGCTGGTTGGCTGGACAGATGAATGAATGAATAAGTGGATGGATGGTTAGATATATAGATGCTCAGGTGGATGTATGTATGTATGTTAGATGAATGGATGGTTAGGTAGATGATGTTTAGATGGGTAAACAGATGAGCAGATGAATAGATGAATGGATAGGTAGATGGATAAAGGACAGTTGGCTGGTTGAGTGGAAGATAGTTGGTTAGATGGATGGATGGATGGTGAGATGAGTGAATAGATGGACGATGGATGGATGGATAGCTGGGGTTGGGGGTTAGGTGATGTGGCAGGGCCCAGAGTCAGTGATGAATTACATCAGGAGGTGGCATTCTTAGGGGATGAATCAGTGAGAGGTATAGTTGGAATGGGGTCAGAATTATGACAAAGAAGCCAGGGAAGAAAGAAACCAAGTTGAGGCACAGGAGGCACTAATTATGTATGTATGTATGTATGTACTTACTATATTTTGGGGAATGAATGAAAAAGTATGGCCAGAAGAGGTGACTGGAACAACGGAGGAGAAGGGGTAGTGCAGCCCTGCCACAGGGACCTCTCTGGAAGTCCCCAACCCCCGCTCCCTGGCTTGTCTGCTTCCTTAAATCCAACTCCACCATTTCCCCAGGAAGTTCCAGGTAGCTAGTTACAGAGCTTAAGAGGGACACAAACAGGACAGTCTCCCTGTGCCCTCCAGGGCTAAAGACAGTAGGGAGTCACTCTGCCCCCCTCATCCCCCAACAAGGTCCTCCTGAAGAAGCTATCAGCCCAGATTCAGGTCCCAGGCAGCCTTTTCCACCAGCAGTATCCGCAGCACCAGCCACAAAACGGTTTAGGAGTCACCACAGGTTCCCACAGCTCACTCTCCCATCCTCTGGCCTATAAATCACAGCCTCAGCCTCCCCAGGCAGGGAGACTGGCTGGGCTGGGTGACCAGGAGCTGGTAGGCCTTTGCAAGGACCTGGGTCACTTTGCTGAGCTGCAGCTGATACATTAAATTCTCCAGCATTGCCACCCACTGGTGGATTTAAAAAACCCTCCCCAGGCCCTCCAGCTGCCCACACTGGCAGCAGCTTTGTTCATTGGATAGAACATACTTCAAAGGTGGCCTTGGAACAGAACCGGTTTAAAATGCGGGTTCCTCTAGCTTGTCCTTGCTCTGTGACCTTGTGCAAGTCACTCAACCTCTCTGAGTCTGATTGCATGAGACTTAACAACTGGCGGCAATTCCCATCATTATGATTGCCCTTCAGTTGCCACCCTCTCTCTCCCCAGCCCCACCCTCAGGTCCCTTGATATCGCTGTCTCCTTCAGCAGGGTGCCCAGCACACAACTGGCCCTCAGCGAGAGTCTGTAAATAAAAGAATAATGAATCTTCTCATTGCCCCTCAAATGGACGTTCACTGCTACCTTGAACAAGCACTCAGCTCTCACAAGTAATGGGCGCCAGAAATGGCTGAGGCTGAGCAGAGGGGCTGGCCTGCCTTGGAGATGCTTGTGGAAAGGTAGTGGGAATGGTGTGGAGGGCTGCTATCGGTGTGCACCACACACCATGGCCCTGACACCATCCACGTATCTTCAAGGGCTAAATTCCTCCTGAGATTTAAGAAGTATCTTTTTGCAAAAGCAATTCACCTAGGTGGGAGGATATAATACAAGGGCCTCTCTAGCCACCACAGAGGTAAACTGAGGCCAGGACGGGGGTGGGTGTCACTGTCCAATGTGTGTTTGTGTGTGTGTGTGTGTGTTCAAGGAAGGAACTCCTGGGGTCTCAGCCCTGCTCCTTCTTGCCCTCCAGCCAGCCAGAGCGAACAGTGTCAGAGGCCCCAGGAAGCTACCAGGCTGCCCTGAGGGAGCTACAAGGTGAATCCCCTCATTCTGCAAATTTACCTCCTGAGACAAGTTACTGCAGAGTCTGGGAAGATGTCTCCTCCTAGACAAGAGGGACCCACAAGTCTGGGATGTGCCATGGGGTTCCGGGGATGTGGAATTGGGGGCTGGCTCAGGCAATCTGTGCCCCAGGCCAAGGAGAGCTCAAGGTGGGACGGTGGGCAGTTGTCCAGGGAACCCTGTCTGCTGGCCTGTGCCCGTTGCTCGCGGCCTGCCCTCTTACCTCTCTTGAAGGCCCACCGTTTCAGCCACAGCTTAGAGAAGGCTGGCCAGGAGTGGTTGAGCCCTGGGTCAGCCATGGGGCAGGCTTGCGGAGTGAGTGCAGCTGGGATACAGCAGGAGCTCAGCCGGGAATCCTTGCCAGGATGGGGCTGCCAGCAAGAGGGGCGGGGACTGCTGCAAAGGGCTGCCAGATGCAGCAGCTGGTGGGATCCTGGGGCTGGAGTTCCGGCTATGGGCACCCGGCTCCCCTGCTCCAGTCTGGGGGGAGGCCAAGCTCTAGCAGCATTCCACCTCCGGGCCTATCGGCTCGTACCTGGACAAGACATTCCAAGAGGAGCTGGAGAGCGGTGGGAGGAGTGCTGACAACAGGGTCCTCAGGGAGACAAGGCTGGCCAGTCCTGACATGAGCCCAGTGTGCGTGAGTGTCTGAGTGTTTGTGTGCCCCTGCCTCTGTTTAACAGGCATTTGTGTTGGTGTATCATGCGTGTGCTTTCAGGTCTGAGTGTTTGAGTGCAAGTTGTGAGTGTCCGCGTGTGTGTGCTCACACTCAGCATCTAGTGGCTCTCCCCGCGGTGTTGGTGATGTATTGGCATGCAGTGCTGTGCCCGTTTAAGGTGTGCAGCAACTACAGCCTCAGGACGTAGTCACCTTTAACTGGGAGCTTGGATGTTTTGACCACCTTTACCCGTTCCTCCACCCCAGCAATCACAAATCTGATGTTTTTTACTATGAATTTAAAAAAAATTTAGATTCCACATGTAAGTGGGTTCATATAATATTTTTCTTACTTTATTTATAGTATTTGTCTGGTTTACTTTATTTAGCATTATGC
Source organism: Murina feae (assembly GCA_004026665.1). Classification (NCBI taxonomy): domain Eukaryota; kingdom Metazoa; phylum Chordata; class Mammalia; order Chiroptera; family Vespertilionidae; genus Murina; species Murina feae. Next base: position 29,260 of record PVJC01007438.1, read on the forward strand.
CCTCAAAGTTTATCCACGTTGTTATAAATGACAAGATTTTCTTCTTTTTGAGGCTGAATGATATTATCTATGTGTTTTTTCAAACATCTGGGATTGTTTGTGTGTGTGAGTGTGTATGTGTGTGTGTATGAGTATGTGAGTGTGTGTGAGTGTGTGTGTGAATGTGTTTGTGAGTGTGCATGAGTATGTGAGTGTGTGTATGTGAGAGTGTGTATGTATGAGTGTGAGTGTGTGTATGAGTGTGTGTGAGTGTGTGAGAGTGTGCATGAGTATGTGAGTGTGTGTGAGTGTGTGAATGTGTGTGTATGCGTGTATGAGTGTGTATGTGAGTGTGTGAAAGTGTGCATGAGTATGTGAGTGTGTGTGTATGTGTGTGTATGTGTTTGTGTGCATGAGTATGTGAGTGTGTGTATGTGAGAGTGTGTGTATGAGTGTGAGTGTGTGTATGAGTGTGTATGTGAGTGTGTGAGAGTGCATGAGTATGTGAGTGTGTGTGAATGTGTGTATGTGTGTATGTGTGTGTTTGTGACTGTGTGTATGTGAGCATATGTGTGTATGTGTGTGTGTTTGTGATTTGTGTGCATGAGTGTATGTGTGAGTGAGTGTAGTGTGTGTGAGTATGTGCATGAGTATATGTGTGTGTACACATGTGTGTGAAGGCCCATTAGTCCTGAGGGGTGGGACCTACCTGAGGGAGAACTGCTCTGGCATCTGTGAGGGCTCTGCTGCTTGCCTGGGCTCTGTGTCTGTGAGGGAGTTGGGTGCACCCAGTGCTACGGCTGTGCGCGCACCCGCCAGTGGCCAAGTGCTGCCTCCTAACTGGTGTTTTCATTCCTCTGAAAAATTCCTTGCCGTCTGGCAACTTCTTAGTCTCTTCCCTCCCTTCTCAGAGAGTTCTCCACACTCCCATCTTTGCCCTTGCACACTGCTCGACTGCACAGCCACTGCAGTCCCATTTCCATGCCCTTTAGTCTTCTAGCTCTCTCTGAGGTCAACTCCAATGGACACTTCCCCCTCTCACCTCTACTCGATACCTCTGATCACACCCTTCTAGAAATTCATTCATCCTATGAGGCAACAGGCTGAATTGAATGATGAGAGAGGATCATAGATTGGCTGCCTCTTGCACGTCCCTCTCCGGGGATCAAGCCTGCAACCTGGGCATGCACCCTGAAGGGGAATTAAACCATAACTTCCTGTTCATGGGTTGACACTCAACCACTGAACACCACCAACTGGCCTAATCTTCCTTTTCTTGGCCTGCCTTTTAAACTCTGTGTTCCCAGGGCTCTGTCCTGGTCACTTCCTGCTCTCCTACTGACCCTGGTGATCCCACCTGCACCTCCCTCATTGTTGTCATAAGTAGGTGGCCCCCAAATCTTTCAGTCACACAAAGACACAAAAACCCACACATTCTATATACTAACACCTGTGGATAATGGCAGCACACACATACACATAGATAAACACAGACACATACAATTATACACAGTCAGACACATACCATATTTTCTGGCATATAAGATGACTTTTTAACCCAGGAAAATCTTCTCAAAAGTTGGGGATTGTCTTATACGCCAGAAAATACAGTACATAGCAATCCAGAGAACAGCTCATGGAGATTTAAAAACCACCTCATCTGCTGTGCTCCCGGTTTGAATTCTTTATCTCCCACCACACACGTTTTCCAACAGGCTACCAATGCCGCGTGGACCCCTTGGCCCGTGGGTGGAGGGCAGAGGTGAGAACTTCAGGAACACCTGAAGTGTTCAGGGCAGTGAGAAGCCAGGAGGAGCCCCCATCAAGCCCCTGGCACCAAAGGCAGGAGCCCAGGAAGCCAGAAGCAGGGGAACATGAGCTAGAGCACACTAGGCAGTGGAGGCTTTAGAAAATCTTACTTTACAAATACAACACGGATACACTTTCTAACAGTGGCAGCTAGCTTATTGTAGAAAGACAGAAGTCACACGCTGTACACCAACGTCCAGCACGTGGACAGCTTACAAAGAACAGTCCCAAAAGCTGGACACAACTGGAGGGGAGAAGCCCACCCGCCTTTGGGAGGCATTGGCAGTTGGGGCTTGAGGGGTCAGGGCTCCGGGAGGCAGGGAAACCTAGCGACGTGAGGGAGACATGATGCAGTGTCTGTTCTCACAGGGAGTTTGTTGATATGAATGTGGTTTGTAAGTGCCTGGGAAACACCGGAAAAAAGGCCCAAGGAAATGGCTGTCACCTCTGTCTAGTCCTTTCTCAAGAGCCCACCCTGCAAACTCAGTAACAACTGGACCCCCCATTAGGTTCTCTTTCAGGTGTGGTTCCTAAGGATGCACACGGTTGCCTGGCAGGGACTGCTCAGGGAAGCAAGTTTGGGGGACAGGGACAGGGTGAGGGAACAGGCCTAACAATGTTTTCTGAACTCCTACTATGTGTCAGGCCCTGTGCTATGATCTAACCTATAAGTCTAGGACAGCTCTATAATGGAGGAACTGAGGGAGGGCCAGCGTGGTGACGTCACTTGCCCGTGGCTGCCCAGAGGCAGGGGAGTAGGATTTGAACCTACAGCAGGCTGACACGACCATCCTGTCATTTGTACGGCAGGTGTCCAGCACTGAGTCAGGACTGGGGGTCAGGGTGTCATTGACATTCCATGGTGCTTCAAGGTCCAGTGAAAAGCCTGCCTCTGTCCAGAAGTCCTCAGAGAGGCCGGGGACCATGGCAAGGGGGCTCAAGGTGAGCAGTCCTCCCTTGATCTTGCTTGGCTGTCGAACCTTCTTTTTAGAACTGTAGGAGCCTGGGCCAATGGGATCAGCCACCTGAGTGGCCCTGGAGGCCTTCTCTGATGTGCCCCAGCCTCACTCACCAGCTCCATGGCCTCAGCCATCCACTCTGAATGCACCCATTCCTGGCTGCTTCTGGGTCACCTTCCCGGACCCCAGAGTGCCTGAACCTGCCTGGTGGCCATGTGGCGTTGGGGGCTGGGAGGAAGCAGAGGCTTGGGTGTGCCCTGCACAAAACCACAGCCTTCCTCCCTACTGCACCCCACCCCAGGCAGCCTGGGTGGGAAGCTCCCTGAGGTGGGCCATGGTGGGATCCAGGAGCACCTCCTTGGGGGGAAGGGAGACCTGGAGGGCTGCCTGGTGGAGGATTCTCCTCCTTGGATGAGCTAGCCAGCTTGGGGAGAAACCGTTCTCAGGTCTGGTTCTCAGACATCAGCCTGAAGCAGAAGTGTTTGTTTTGAAAGTCAGACACCCCAGCTCCAACTTTCAGATTCTGTTTCAGGGAGGTCCAGCGGGTGTGGGGGGTGTGTGTTCCAAAATCTCTGGTTTAAAATGTGAAGCATGCCTGGCGACTGTGCTGCAGGAAGCCCAAGACCCTCCCCTATCATCCACCATCTCTCTTCCCCAGACTTTGGCCACAAGGGGCTCCATCCTCCTGTCGTACTTGTGGTCTGTCAGGGACCTCAGCCCCTGGAGAGACCTCTTAGGACCACAGACTTTTGCAGGACACATAAGCGGGTCAAACCACCTCACCCATTCACTGGAAAACAGGCTGACCAGAGGGTCGAGAGAAACAGGATGGGCTGCCTGTCCACTGCTTCTCAGGCTGCCCCAGACCTCGCTGCCAATCTGTCCCTGTTGGTCCATCTGTCCCTCCATTCCCAAGCCCCCAGGATGGTCACTTACCACATGGAGACTTGTCCTCACTGCTGCAGGCACACCATCCGGCTCCTGAAGCCCCCACCACCCATGGCCAAGGCCTCCAGCCTGTCCAGGGGGAACATCAATGGGTCAGAGTCCAGAGTAACTGTAGGGTGACCTCAACTTCCTTTTCCTTAGTTGCCCGACTGCCTGTTTGGTGCCTCTGTGCCCAGCTGTGGGCTGAGGCAGGGGTCTGAGTACAGCATAGGCTTGAGATTCTAGAAGCAGGGTACTCACCTCCACCACTCAGCCCTGTGATTGCAGGTGTCCTGAGGAGATGAGTGGGGGATGGGGGAAGCCTCAGCACCCTCGCCCCCACCCCAACAGCTTCCTGTAGAACCAACTGCCAAAGAGGAACAGGGCTCTGGGCCTCGCATGGGTACACAGGCAGAGACTCATGGGAACACAAAGTCACGTGTATCCAGAGACACAGTTGCTCAGACACACTTATGACCATGCACTGGCATGTGGGTGCACACTTGTTTACATCGGGCATGGAGGCACCTGGGTCCCAGGCTATGCTGATAAATTGTTAATAACCACCTATCTAACCAAAAAAGAAATAAAGAATAAAATGAAACCCTGATATTTAGCATCTGCTGATTCCCATGGTACAAACACTCCCATCCTAGCTGGTTTCACTGCCAACCTGATGTCACTGAGTGTGGAGTTGGGAGGAAATGCTCAGCTTGTCTCCCGCACATCACTGGAGTGGGGACTCAGGCATGTGAGTTCATGCACATGGGATGCTGGCCCACAGGTGTGTGGGCACCTATGGGTCCAGGACAACACGGTGGTGTGCAGACAGAGCAGTCTACCCATAGAGACAGCTAGGTGCATGCAAGGCACACCTAGGCTCCTTCACACTCAAAGACAGCTGGGTGCACAGGCACACACAGCTTATGCATGGTGACATGTGGAACCACACACCGGCACATGGGAGCACACACCTGGACTCTGAGGATAGGGGGAGCCTGTGAGAAGACACAAAGACAGGCTCAGTCATCTCATCTCAGCTTACAGAGCCTGTTGTTAAATGTTCAGGATTTTGAAAGCTGTTGTTAAATGCAACTGTCATCAAAATTTAATTATACAAATTGGCAGTTAAATAAATTATGTTAAGAACAAAAGTAATAACCACTTAAATCCATCACCAGGTACTTTAATGCAGCTAAACTATACACTTAAAAATGGTGAAAGTGGGGTTCTAAGATGGCTGTGGAGTAGGTGAAAGCAACACATACCTCCTTCTGACACCAAACCAGGTTAATAGCTAAAATTTAGAGCAATCAACCTGAATAAATGACAGAAGGACACCTGAACAGGAGTATGATATCCAAGGACTGAAAGAGAAAGCTACTGGTAAGAAGGAAGAGACTGGTAAGAAGGGCGGAGAGGCAGAGAGGGCTGGTCCCTACACCCAGACCAGTGACTGAGAAGCTAGAGAAATATCACAACTGCAACAGGCCCCTCAAGGACAGTGGGGTCTCAACCCTGCGCCAGGACCCCCAGCCCAGAGCACCAGGGCTGGGAAGAGGACTCTGCACAGCATCTGGCAGCAAAAATAACCTGGGGACTTGGTCTGTTGGAAAGAGTAAGGAGTCTGCTAGAGTCCCAGATGCTCTTCTTAAGGACCAACACACAAGGGCTTCTCTTGGACACTCACCTGGGGACCCGGTTAGAGGAAAGGAGACTCAGGGCATTTGAAGCCATAAAGAGAAGATGTGGGTGGCATAGCTCTGGAGATCAGGATGATAGGCTACTGAGGTCCTGGTCCTGAGTCAACATCCCACCCTGCCCCCAGGCGCCATCTCCCAGGGTCGATCACCTCTGTTCTTACAGCACCAGCTGGAGAAAGAGCACTAACCCCGTCCTCCAAACACTGGAGACACCACCCTGCCAAGCTCAAGTCTGGCATAGAAGACTGTTGTCTGCACTCAACAGAGATCCAAGGGGCACTCTTTTTCTGGAGAAACTATAGACAGATTCTTAGATGATCATTGAACTGAGTGGCTCTGGAATAAGGGCCAAACTTTCCCCCCTTCCACAGGTTAGGCAGGTGCCACACCAAGCCACCAGAAGACACCCTTGTTAAGGTCTCAGGAAGCAGGCAGCTGTGGAGTTAGGGGGAGGCGTGCACTTGTACCCCTCCTGTGGCCCTACACCACCCCTGACAAAGGACTACCTGGATATGCATCCCCCAAATCTGCTGGCAGCAGCCTGCCAAGTGCAGCTCCACAGGGAGAAGGAAGCACAATGCAGAACTGGGACATTTGGCACAACCCACTTGAAGCCTCCTGTTGGGTTCACTAGCAGGACACCACCAGGCTAGGAGAAAGTAGCTAGCTTCCCTCCTGAGGTCCAAGGGCCCACAGCACCCCAATCAAAAGTGGATTAGATTTGCATTCCCAAATCTTGCTGCCCCCATCTGCTAAACTCATATCTGTGGAGGACAGGGCTCACAACTCAGAGCTGGGACATTTGATGCAACCCCCTCAGAACATTCTGTTAGAATCTCTGGCAGTCACTTCAGAGATAGATGGAGGTGAGTAGCCCTATCCCCTCCCAAGGGCTGGCACCACCCCAAGGGGAGAACAACCTTGACCTCCAAGCCCTGCAGAGGCTGGGGAGGGAGCAGGGAAAGCCCAGCTGGCCCCATCCTGCTAGGCTCAGTTTTGAGGGAGGATGGAGACTCTGCTCAGAGTAGGGACATTCAGAGTGCATCTACCTCAGAGGCTTGAGCAAGTCCAGGGCTTGAGCAGGTGTGGCTACAGAGCTAAAAGGAGGAGTGCAGTTGCCCCCTCCTGTGGCACATTTTGTACCACCCCCAAAAGAAGGCTTTCTCAAACTGTTTGCCCTCCTGCAGTGAGGGCAGCTGGCTACACCTAAATCTGTGGTGCACTCCTCGGGGAGATTGAGTTGGAGACTCTGGCAGAGTCTAAATGGTATGGCTGTGGAACAGGGACCACATTTTCCCCATTGAGTGCCAGACCATGCTGCCCCAAACTAGGGCATCCACTAATCCTGTCTGCCTGACCTGGTAACCCCAACCTACCAAGCCTGAGCCCTGTGGGAAAGTCAGTGGGGCATGACCAGCTTGTGTCTCACTCTATAGTCTTTCTGCATAAGACACTGGAGGAAATCCGGGCAACCTCGAGGGGGAGCAGAGTAGCCAACAGTTGGATGCCAACCTCAGGGAGTCTAGGTCTTTTATTCATCTGACTCCAGTTCAGAGCTCCAGGAAGCTGGCCCATCTACACAGATTGGCCCCTCCCATGCACACCCAGATCCAATAGATGGAGACATTGACAGGGAGCAGTGTGGAAGCTTCAAACAGTTAGCCCCAAACTGGTTATAATAAACGTCTGACAGTGATCTATACCCAAACCCCACCCAAGTGGACCCAAACCAATAAAATGAGTGGTGAGCTTCAGACCACATCAGAACTTGACCTAACCAGCCACACAAGCAACACACCCAAAGGAAGAATCCGGTAGGCACCAGACACTATTAGGAACAACTCCACAGTATTGCATACTTGGTGATCAAGGTTTATCCTCATAGCCACCCAGCCAGAAGGGTTAACTCCACCCAGGAAAGGACCAACAGGATTCATCAAGAGGCAACTAAAGCAGGGGTGCACATAACCCATAAGAAACATCTGTAGAGCAAGGAGCACAGGTGATCTGGAAGATTATGCTACTGAGTCCAAGCAGACACCTTCAGGCTGCACTTGCAGAGCAGCTTGTACTCTGTGGTCAGGTTAAACCTCAGCCATCTAGCCTGAGCATCAATTTCACCCATAAAACAGGCCAATAGCAATCAAGATCCACATAACATACACAATGGGCATTCCTAGAGCATCTGGCTCAGGAGATTGCATCACTGGTTCCCACAGTACACTTACTATATAAGGCCTCACCATGAATACTGGGAGTCATAACAGTTCTATCAATGCATAGAAACAAATACAAAGAGACAGCTAAAATGGGAAGACAAAGAAACAACCCTCAAATGAAAGAAAAGAAGAATCTCCAGAAAAAAGAACAAAATAAAATGGAGGCAAGCAATTTATCAGATACATGGTTCAAAGTAACTGTTATAAGGATACTCAAATAACTTAGAACTACAAGGAACTTAATGAGAACTACAAGGAACTTAAGGGGAACTACAACAGTATGAAAAAGATATAGAAACTACAGATAAGAACCAGTCAGAAAGAAGAACATCATCTGACATCAAGACTACATTGGAAGGAATTAAAAATAGGCTCGATGAAACAGAGGATCGAATTGGCAATTTGGAACACAAGGTAGGAAAAAAACACTCAATTGGAGTAACAAATAGAAAAAAGAATTATGAAGAATGAGAACAGCTTAAGGGAACTCCAGGACAACAAGAAACATAATAACATCTGTATCATAGGGGTACCAGAAGGAGAAGAAAGCAAGCAAGGGAGGGGGAATCTGAAATAATAATGACAGAAAACTTCCCTATACAGGTGAAAGAAAAAGTCACACAAGTTTAAGAAGCATAGGGAGCTTCAATCAAGATGAATCCAAAGAGATAAATGTCAAGATACATCATAATTAAAATGACCAAGGTTAAAGATAAAGAAAGACTCTTAAAGGCATTAAAAGAGAGAGACAGTTAGTTAACTACAAGGGAGCTCCCACAAAGCTGTCAGCAGATATCTCAACAGAAACACTTTAGGCCAGAAGAGAATGGCATGAAGTATTCAAAGTAATGAAAAGCAAGAACTGGCAACCAAGACTGCTCTATCCAGCAAGGCTATCATTTAAAATTGAAGGTGAAATAAAGAGCTTTACAGACAAAGGAAGATTAAAGTTCAGTACCACCAAACCAGCATTGCAAGAAGCGCTTGAGGGACTGCTTGAAGAAGAAGAAATAGAGAGAGAAACATAGGCATAAAGAAAATAATGGTAATAAATAAGTACCTATCAATAATAATCTTAAAAGTAAATGGATTTAAAGCTTCAATCAAAAATCATAGAGTAGCTGAATGGATAAGAAAACATGACCCACATATATGCTGTCTATTAGAGACTACCTCAGAACAAAAGATTCACACAGATTGAAAGTGAAGGGATTGGGGGAAATAATTCCATCCAAATGGAAACAAAAAAAGAAAAAAAAAGCTGTGGGAGCAATACTTATTTCTGACAAAATAGATTTAAAAACAAAGGCCACAAAAGAGATAAAGAAGGTCACTACATAATACTAAAGGGACTGATCCAACAAGAGGATATAATCCTTATCGTATACAATAAAGAGCTGATATGCTAATTAGACCAGAAGGCAGAATGACCTTCTGGAAAGACCTGCTGGAATGACCAGTGGGCAGGTGTTGGGGCTGGTAAGCCTGTGCTGCCAGGCCAGCCATGGTGATCCTGGACGCCTACATCCACACAGGCAGCGGTGTGGGCCTGGTCCCGGCACTTCCCCTCTGCAGAGAGGTGGGAAAGGCTGGGACACGGGGCGGTCCTAGTCCCAGCATCATGCCTTCCACAGAGGTGGCTACAGAAGAGTGGGCCTAAGCTGCAGTCAGACATCCCCCAAGGGCTCCTGGGCTGCCAGAGGGATGTCTGACTGGCAGCTTAGGCCCAATCCCCCGGGTAGCGGGCTGAAGCTGGCAGGTGGACATTCCCTGAGGGGTCCCAGACTGTGAGAGGGCGCAAGCCAGGCTGAGGGACCCTGAGTGCATGAATTTTCATGCACCGGGCCTCTAGTAAACATATAAGCACTTAATTTAGGAGCATCTAAATATATAAACAAAACTTGTGCTAAACTTTCTTTTTGTTTGTTTTTTAAATCCTCACCCAAGGATATTTTTCCATTGATTTTTAGGGAGAGTGGAAGGGAGAGGGAGAGACAGAGAGAAACATTGAGAGAGACACATTGATTGGTTTCCTCTCACATGCTCCTGACCAAGGCCAGGAGCTTGCAAGTAAGGTATGTACCCTTGACCGGAATCAAACTCAGGACCCTTCAGTACACAGGCTGATGCTCTATCCACTGAGCCAAACCAGCTAGAGCTCGTGGTGGACTTTAAGGGAGAGATTGTCAGCCATACTGTCATTGAGGGAACTTTAACACCCTGTATCATCACTAGATAGGTCTTCCACACAAAAAGCCAACAAGGAAACAGCGACCTTAAATGACACACTAGATATGATGGATTTAACAGACATTTACAGAACGTTTAATCCCAACACAGCAGAATATACAATCTTTTCAAATGCACACGGAACATTCTAAAAGATAGACCACATGTTAGGACACAAAAAAAGTCTTAATAAATTCAAGAAGACTGAACTCATATCAAGGATCTTCTCAGATCACAATGGCATGAAAGTAGAAATCAACCACAATAAAAAAACTCAAAAAATATTCAAACACCTGGATGTTAAATAGCATGATATTAAACAATGAATGAGTTATCAATGAGCTCAAGGAAGAAGTAAAAAATTACCTGGACACAAATGAAAATAGACACACAATGACCCAAAAGCTATGGGACACAGTGAAAGCAGTCCTGAGAGGAACGTACACAATCTTACAGGCTTATTTCAAAAAGCAAGAAAAATATGAAATAAACACTCTATCCCTACATCTAAAAGAATTAGAAAAAGAACAGTAAAAACCCAGAGTAAGCAGAAGGAAGGAAATAATAAAGATCAGAGCAGAAATAAATGACATAAAAACAGAAACAAAACAAAACAAAAAATTAATGAAACCAAGAGCTGGTTCTTTGCAAAGTTAAACAAGATTGGTAAACCTTTGTGCTGGCCAGTGTTGCTAAGTAGTTACAGCATTGACTCATGCACTGTAGGGTTGTAGGTTCTATTCCCAGTCAAGGGCACCTACCTGGGTTGCAGGCCCTGCCGTGAGAATAATATCCCTAAAGTTTACCCCCAATGAAGCAAGTGTTAGAATTTCCTTCCTTAAAAAAATATGTTTTTACTGATTTTTAAAGATAGAAGAAGGGAGAGGGAGAGATATAGAAACATCGATGAGAGAGAAACATTGATCGGCTGCCTCCTGCACACCCTCTATAGGGGATCTAACCTGCAACCCGGGCATGTGCCCTGACCCGGAATTGTGATCTGCCATTGGTGACCTTTTGGTGTATGGGATGGTGCTCAGCCCACTGAGCCACACCGGTCAAGCAGAATTTCCCTCATTTTTATAATTGAACAATATCCCATCGTATGGATGGACAACACTGCATTTATTCATTCATGTGTTGATGGACACTTGGGTGGTTTTTGCCTTTTGGCTACTATGAATAGCGTTGCTATGAACATGGGTGTGCAAATATATGTTCAAGTCCCTGATTTCAACCCTTGTGGGAATATACACCTGGAGAATTTTAAGCACAGACATGAACACATCAATTCAGCTTTCAGAGAAGTCTTTGTCATCAGATTGTAGTTGCTACTGGCCACTGGAGGGCAGTGCTTTCCCAGGACTTCTCTGGCTAAGACCATAGGTCAAAAACAGAAAACCAGGGATGGAACTGCCCCACCGCCACGCCTGAGCTAGTGAGGGACATGGATGTGGGACACAGGAACGTTTCCTTGCCTCCTCCCACTGTTAATAGAGATGTGGCTGAGTGAAATATGTCTGTGTTGCAGAAAAAAATAAAATAAACTCCAGATGGACTAAAGATAAAATGCAAACAAAACAAAACTAATAAAAATAGTAGAAGGAATTTACAAGGCTATTTTAAAAAAATATTTTTATTGATTTTAGAGAGGAAGGGAGAGGGAGAGAGATAGGAACATCGGTGATGCGAGAAAATCATTGATCGCCTGCCTCCTGCACACACTGCACTGGGGATCAAGCCTGCAACTCAGGCATGCGCCCTGACCGGGAATTAAACCATGACCTCCTAGGTTCATAGTTCAATGCTCAACCACTGAGCTATGCCGGCTGGGCTATAAGCCTATTTTTACAACTAAGAGTTTCAAACATTTTAAAAAAGAAAACAGAAAAAAAAATGAAGACATAAAACCTGGAAGTCATGAATGAAAAGACAGAAATAACTGATTAATAAAAATTTTAGAGAAATAATATTATAAACAAAACCAATAAGTAAAGTTTCTGATTTGTACCACCATTTCAACTACAATAAGGTGATAATCAAATACATGCTGTCACTCTTCTGTTGTTGCTGTTGCCACTCTCCTGGGTGGGAAATGACAGCTTATTATTCCTGAAATTCACACTCTCTGGGCTCCAAGGACTGTATTCTCATGTTCTTTGTTCTTGGTTCTGAGATGTTTATATGCTTTCTCCATTTTCTATTTGTTTGTCTTTTTCTTCTCAGTGTGTGGAAATTCTTTATACAGGGTGTCCCAAAAGTATATACACACTTTAAATGATTATAAAGTTGGTGTGTATGAACGTACAGTTCATTTTCAAAATTTAAAAGAATCTACAGAAATGAATACTTTTTTTGTCAATCTTGTTTTTAAACTGATGGCCGTTCTGGTCTAGTCACTGCTGATAACACAAAGCAATGGAACTGTAAACATCAGGAATAATTTCATTCAGTATTTTGTTTTGTCTGAGAAGGGTTAATACATTCATATATAGGGCGTTCCCCCAAAAAATGTATACACACTTTAACTGCTGATAACTCACTTAATTTTCACTTCTTTTCAGATTTTGTTGTAATGTACCCCGCAAATCACACAAGGATGCCTCAAGAAGTTGAATTAAGGAGTCACATTTGTTGCATATCCGGGACTACGAGGGGGCATTTTGCTCCTAAATCTCGCAGTGATAAGCTGGCCACAGCACCAGATTTATATAGGCAAAAGTCACAAAGGTATCGATTACATCTTTGGGTTTGGAATGAGGAACCTGGTTTGCACAAAGCAGTTACAGAAGCAAAATTGAGCATGTTAGTTAAATTATAGTTTTGGGTCTCTGGATCACTGAGTTGACAGGAACACATTATCTAGAGCCCTCGGGTCTTGGGACCACTGAGTCAACGGAAACACATTATCTGTGGCCACTGAGGCAATTTAGGATAATTGTGCTGTCCAGGTACAGAGGATGTGCTTTCTAAAACCAGTGAGATCACAATCAATGGGATATTCAAACCACCAACAGCGAAGGATTCCATCGATTGGGATGGCATACATAAGTTCAGGAAATCAAAGTAACTTTTCTATTGTTAAACAAAACAAGAAGGACAGAAGCCAAACAGCAGGGTTAAAGTTAAACTACAGTTTTCACCTGAGATGATTGCTACCGTACTTCAGTTTAACTGATATGAAATAATGGGTGAAACGTGACTAAACTTGGGACAAAGACAGTTTATCCTAAAGTGCCAGTAGACTTTTTTTATGGTGATACATAAAAGATTACAGTACAAAACCGGCAATAGTCCATGGCCTATAAACACTGAACGAAATTATTCCTGGTGTTTACAGTTCCATTGCTTTGCGTTATCAGCAGTGACTAGACCAGAACGGTCATCAGTTTAACAACAAGATTGACAAAAAAGTATTCATTTCTGTAGATTCTTTTAAATTTTGAAAATGAACTGTACGTTCATACACACCAACTTTATAGTCATTTAAAGTGTGTATACACTTTTGGGACACCTTGTATAAAGAATGTCCATACACTGAGAAGAAAAAGACAAACATAAATAGAAAATGGAGAAAGTATATAAATATCTCAGAACCAAGAACAAAGAACATGAAAATACAGTCCTTGGAGCCCAGAGAGTGTGAATTTCAGGAATAATAAGCTGTCATTTCCCACCCAGGAGAGTGGTGACAGCATGTATTTGATTATCACCTTATTGTAGTTGAAATGGTGGTACAAATCAGAAAACGTGTGAAATTCTAATTTGTCCATGATTTCAAATATTTTCTAAAATTGAAGGAAAGTTTTCAAGTAGTTGTTGTAAAACATGTGAAACAAAACAGAAAAAGGTGCTGAGAAACCTAAAAGGGCCACTTCTGGAGAGTCGCGGCCAGTGGTGGACAGTGCCAGCCCTCGTCTGCTTCGTCTGCTCCACAAGCCCAGCACTGCCCTTGCCGATATGTGGCTACCTGTGCTCCTGCTCAGCTGGGTCCTCGCCCTCTCGTCCCACCTTCCCGTTAACTCCCTGAAGAGATGTACCAGGACCTTCTGGTGATGTGCACATCTGGGATCATCCACCACCCTCAGGTGCTGTGGCCTGCTCACCCATGGAGGGTCGCAGATTCTGCTGCCCATGTACGGTATCCAAGGAAGATGCAACCAAGGAGAATTTGCCTTTATCTCTGAAGATTATTACATGTTCGAAGGTGTGTTTTGAGAGCAAGGGAGCAGGGTGGACACCTGAGCACTTTGTGATTCCAGATGAGAAGCATAGGGTGCAGGTGGAAACATTATGAAGAGATTGCAAAAGCTGAGGGTCTCAAACCTTTAGAAGTGGAGCTATGATGCCTAGAAGACCTTTCAGAATCTATCACTAATGATTTTTCCTCCACAAAGAAGTGAGAAGAGGAGAGGTGTGTTCTCAAAGAGTTACAAACACTTGGGCCTGCACTTCAGCAGCTTTTCAATGCTGTCTCTCTGACTAGCCACTAGGCTTCTACTGGCATTGCTTCTTCAAGGCCAAAAATTCAAGTGAGTAATAATGCCCACTCTCCTCACACCTGGCATCTCAGTCACCAGAGCATCACTGGGATGTGCCTGGCCTCTGGCATCCTACCCACAGGACCATTCAGGCATAGTGAAACTTGCTTGCCAGAACTGATCTGCCTTGGTGTGGAAGGACACGGGTTACTACCTACACCCAATAAATTGATGAGGCACTTCTTTTTAAAACTTTTAAAACTTTTGTAATCCTCACTGAGTATATTTTTCCATTGATTTTTAAAAAAATCAAACTTATTGGTTGACATGATTCCATTGATTTTTAGGGAGAGTGAAAGGGAGGGAGGAGGAGAGAGAGAAGCATAGACATGAGAGAGACACATGGATTAATTGCCTCCTGCATGTGCCCTGATGGGGGTTGGAGATGGAACCTGCAACTGTGGTACATGTCCTTGACCAAGAATTGAGCTTTCAACCCTTTGGTCCATGGGCCAATGCTCTAACCACTGAAAAAACCGGCTAGGGAACTTCTTTTTAACTTGATAGGATCTGGACTGGTTTGGTAACAACAGGACTAGTATTAGAGTTACCTATGCCAAAAAATAGGGGTTACCTAGATACCAGTTGCCTCATGCCATCTGTTTGAACCATGTTTTCTTTGCCTTCTCCCACTTGCTCACCAGCCTGGGCTTCCACCCGGATTCCTTTACCAAGATTTGTAGGACTATGTAAAACTTGTTTCATTCTGATTGTCTTCTTGGATTTCCACATTGAAAATACCCTTAACTTTATCTTAACCCTTAGCTGAAATGTTCAGGTAGCTTCTAGTAATATCCTTTTATAATTTTACTAGAGGCCTGGTGCATGAATTTGTGCACCAGTGGGGTCCCTCAGGCTGGCCTGTGGGATCGGGCCAAAACTGGCTCTCTGACATCCCCCGAGGGGTCCCAGGCTGTGAGAGGGCACAGGCCAGGCTTAGGGACCCCACTGGTGCACGATTGAGGCTGGGGAGGAATACAGGAGGTTGGCCAGCCAGGGAGGGACTGCAGGAGGATTCCAGGGTGTGTCCAGCCTATTTTGTTCAGTCCCGATTGGCCAGAACCCAGCAGCAACCTAACCTACCAGTTGGAGAATCTGCCCCCTGGTGGTCAGTGCATATCATAGTGAGTGGCTGAGTGTGGCCTTAGCATCTCATTAGCATATTACACTTTGATTGGTTGAATGGCTGACCGGAAGACTGGACACTTAGCATATTAAACTTTTATTATACTAGAGGCCTGGTGCACAAAATTTGTGCACTGAAGGGGGGTGGCCCTCACACAGCCTGCACCCTCTCCAATCTGGGACCCCTCATGGGATGTTTGACTGCTGGTTTAGTGGGATCAGGCCTATACTGGCAGATGGACATCCCTCTCACAATCCGGGACTGCTGGCTCCTATTCGCTCTCCTGCCTGCCTGCCTGATTGTCCCTAACCACTTCTGCCTGCCAGCCTGATCACCCCCTAACTGCTCCCCTGCCAGCCCAATAACCTCCAACTGCCCTCCCCTGCCAGCCTGATCTTACCTCCAATTGCCCTCCCCTGCTGGCCTAATCTTGCCCCCCACTGCCCTCCCCTGCTGGCCTGATGGCCCCCAACTAACCTCCCCTGACTGCCTGTTCCCCTCAACTGCCCTCCTCTGGTGGCCTGGTTGCCCCCAACTGCCCTTCCTTGCCGGCCTAATCACCCCTAACTGCCTCTGCCTGCCTGATCACCCCTAACTGTCCTCCCCTGCAGGCCTGACCTTGCCCCCAACTGCCCTCCTCTGCTGGCCAATTTGGTT
This sequence comes from Murina feae, assembly GCA_004026665.1. NCBI lineage: Eukaryota > Metazoa > Chordata > Mammalia > Chiroptera > Vespertilionidae > Murina > Murina feae. Next base: position 45,409 of record PVJC01007438.1, read on the forward strand.
CTGATTGGTTGGTTTCTATGCCAGTCAGCATCAAAAGCTCCACTTCCTAGGCAGCCATTGGCTCCTCACACTTCACCTAGATTTGGTTCTGATTGGTCAGTTTCTATGCCAATCAGTGTCTCTGGGCCTATCAATGGGGCCTGATCAGAGAAATGGAGGCGTGGCTGCTGGAGCAAAAGAGAGAGGCAAGTGCTGATCAACAGCTGCCACAGAGGCTACAGATCAGACACTGCTGCTCTCTTCAGGCCTCTCTCCAGGCCTGATTCACAGCCCCCTCAGCAGTCAGTACTGTGCCTGCAGCCACAGCAATCAGTGCTGTGTCACCATGGCAACCCAGTGCTGACTGCAGGACTGACTTCCAGTTGGTCAAGCCTCCGGTCCTGACAGAACCAGGATTTTTATATATTAAAATAGGACTAGAGACCCGATGCATGAAATTTGTGCACGGGTAGGGTCCTTAGGCCTGGCCAGCCTTCAGGACTGATCAGGGCCTTCCTTCCTCTGGCTGCCAGCTTCCAGCCAGGGCCTTTCTTTGTTCCGTGTCACCCCCTTGTGGTCAGTGCACATCATAGTGAGTGGTCGAAGTCCCAAGGAGAAAATTTGCATATTACCCTTTTATTATATAGGATGTCTCTTAAAAGGGTGATGAACATGACATCTCATAAAAATGAGCTTTGAACTATAGTTAACTCCTAGAGAAAATTTCATTTTAAAGAATTAAAATATTTGTGCTCAACTGCTTGAAAAAATAAAACAAAAAACAACAAACCTAAAAAGGTGATTCACTGTTGGCAGAGATGCATATCTATCTATATCAGTGGTTCTCAACCTTCTGGCCCTTTAAATTCAGTTCCTCATGTTGTGAGCCAACCATAAAATTATTTTCATTGCTACTTCGTAACTGTAATGTTGCTACTGTTATGAATCATAATGTAAATATCTGATATGCAGGATGGTCTTAGGCGACCCCTGTGAAAGGGTTGTTCGACTGCCAAAGGAGTCACGACCCACAGGTTGAGAACTGCTGATCTATATAAAAGGCTAATATGCTAAATGTCCGACAGTTCAGGTAATGATGTCCCATAGCAGCGTACAGCTTCCTCTCCCTAGTGACGACTAGCCTTCTTGCAGTTTCTTCAGACCAGGAACATGACTTGCTTTATAGCCAGGTGGAAACACTTTACATTGTACCCAAATATCTGTGAACCATTTTCCCATGCCTCATCTCATTTGATCCTCACAGAAGTCCTGGAGTAGGTAGATAGGAGACTCAGTGAAATCCCATTTTCATTTCATTAGCCGGAAAACAGAGATTTAGAAAGCTTAGAAACTTGACCTGACTGAAAAGAAGAAATGGTGGACCTTGAAAATGACTTCAGGTTTTCTTACTACACAGAGTATAGTTAAATACTGCTGCAGTTAAATATTTTACCCCTTGTTCTCCCTGAGTGATTTGCAATAGTAATCTGCTTTGTGAAGATATTTACTGCTGTGTTGCTGACAATTATCAGAAAGAGAAGGTGGGGTGCTTCATTGGGCTGGAAAAAGTTTAGCTAAATCAGAAAGCAGGTCTAATTAAGCAAGTTTGTTCTAGCTAATATAATAAAAGAGAAACATGCAAATTGACCGTTACCACCAGCCAATCAGAGCGGCTGTATGCAAATTAACCCAGACAAGATGGAGGCCACCAGCCATGGAGCTAGAGCAAACCAAAGGCTTCTGTTACAACTGCCTACCTAGGCTGGCTGAGTCTCTGCTCACAGCCACGCCCACCAGCCAATCAGAGCGGCTGTATGCAAATTAACCCAGCCAAGATGAAGGCCAACAGCCATGGAGCTAGAGCAAACCAAAGGCTTCTGTTGCAACTGCCTGCCTAAGCTGGCTGAGCCTCTGCTCACAGCCATGCCCACCAGCCAATCAGAGTGGCTGTATGCAAATTAACCCAGCCAAGATGGAGGCTGGCAGGGTGGCTCTGCACTGGGAGCCTCCACAGCCGGCTGGCCGGCATAGCTGTGCCAGGTGTGTCAGCTCAGTGGGAGGGGGGGTCTGGCCTGGGGCCTCCTCAGGGCATCCAGGAGCAGCTGTCCTGGGTCTGCTGCCTAGCTCCACCCCCGGGAGCCTCCGAGGAGTATCCAGGAGCACCTGTCCCGGGTCCAATGCCTGGCTCCACACCCTGAGGGCCTCCCCGGGGCATGCAGGAACACGGGGCCTCTGCAGGGTGTGCAGGAGCAGCTGTCCTGGGTCTGCTGCCTGGCTTTGCCCCCTGGGGTCCTCTGCGGGACATCCAGGAATGCCTGTCCTGGGTCCACTGCCTGGCTCTGCCCTGGGGGCCTCCACAGGGTGTCCAGGAACAGCCGTCCAGGGTCCGCTACCTTCATCCGCCCCCCAGGGGCCTCCACAGAGCGTGCGGGAGCGTCTGCTGCACAGTGCGAGAATCCGAAGCCAGTTCACTGCCCAGCTTCACCCCGGGTGTGTTTGCTCAGCAGCAGGGCCCCACCGAGGGATTCTGCACCAGCGTCCGACCCTGGCTTGCCACCCAACTCTGTGCCAGGTGTGTCCCCTCAGCAGTGTGGGCCCACCAGGTGTGTGCAATCGTGGGCCCCTCCGGTGGGAAACGTTCAGGCCTGCACTCACCAGCCTTACCAACCCCCAGTGCATGAACCCTGAAGGGGCTGTGGGCAGCCTGAAAATGGCCCTCAGCCCCTCACCCAGGCTGGCCAGGCATGCCAGCAGGTGGACATCTCCCCCGAGGTGTCCCAGACTGCAAGAGGGCACAGGCTGGGCTGAGGGACCCCCACCCCCCGAGTGCACAAATTTTTGTGCACCGGGCCCCTAGTATATATATAAGGCTAAGTTGACTCACGCATGCACCATACATATAACATTCTCACTGGCGCCAATAGCATGTGTGTGTTTTGATTTGTCATTGTCGATCACGAATTTGGTTGACACTTGTATTATAGAGAAAGGGCGAAAAGTGATATTAAAATATTTCTTCTAATTAACTTCCTTTCATTGTGCATGAATTCATGCACCTGGCCACGAGTTGCTCTATACTTGGAAACTCTTGCTCTAAGAAGTCTAGACCATGAACAGTCGCAGCAGAAGCCACCTATCAGCAGCCTCTGCTCTGTGTCATCTTATTTCAGGGTAAAGCTCACTCCTCTGGGTTTGTGTATAATCTCCCATCCCATTTCAGGTGAGATCAGAGGAGAAAGGGTTACATTTTCTCAGTATAATCTTCCCCTTTCTTTCAATGTTTAAACAATGAGATGTGATTTGTATATAGTACAATTCAGTCCTTTCACATACAATTCTATGAGCTCTGACTAATTCATATAGTCATGTATTCACCACCACCATCAAGATATACTAGCTATAACAATTCCATTGCCTACTCCCAAATTCCCTCGTGCCCTTTTGTAGACATCCCCTACTCCTGAAATCCCTGGCTTTTTCTCCATCCCTATACCTTTGTCTTTTCCAGAATAACGTATAAGTGGACGTGCAGACCCCCTTGAGTCTGACTTCTTCTATCTAGCATGAGGCATTTGAGAGTTGTCCACATTGCTGTGTCATCAGTGAGTCCTTCCCCCCGCTGAGTGGTATTCCATTGCACAGTATATACCTCTGTTTGTTTATCCATTCACCCATTGAATCTCGTTTAGCTTATATCTAGTTGTCGGCAATGATGAATAATGCCACTATAAACATCTGTGAGGAGTTTTCTGTGTAAATATTTGTTTTAATTTGTTTTGGAAAAATACCTAGGAATGGCATTGCTGGGTGTGGGAACTGTGCCAGAGTCCCCAGATAGTCAAGGCTAATTCGTGTGGAGGCCTTGTTGATAGTATTCCGGGATGTCCAGGGCCACTCTGAACACAGCTGCAAGGCCACACAGATCTCATGGTACGCTGTGCCCTTCTCTAGCCAAATGATTGACGCATTGTTCGCCAGAGGTCTCTTTTGTCCAAGGAGTATAATACATGGTACTGACCAGCTACTAAGCTAGAGAGGAGGGAAAGGCTAAAGAGCTGAGACAGAGCTGAGAGTTGGTACTGCTACGATGTAAGGCTAAGAGCTCATAGAGAGCTCAGATATAGTACCATGTTAACCAGCCACTGTGCTGAGAGTGAAGCTCAGAGATAGTTTCTATGTGAGGCTACAGAGACCAGCCAGTGTGTGCTGGGCAGGGGAGACAGGAGAAGCTACTGAGCCAGAGAGGTTGGAGAGGCTACAGAGGCTGTAGCACTAAGAGAGAGCTCAGGTACTATTGCTATGTAAAGCTCTAGGTCTGGAGGCAGCGTGCGGCTGCTCAGATGATGGCTGTGGGTACAGAGACTGTTACTACTGTGTGGGAAGGATATATATTTGCCAGCGGTGTGCGTTGCCTGTATGGACTTTGTTGTGAAGACTGGTTTGTCTGATGACTTATAACCGCTGGTTTCTGCACTAAAGACTCATTCTTCTACACCTACAACTTCTCATGGATTCTCTGTCTAAGACCCGGCATCCTAGGAGGTCCAGCCCCTGGCAGAGGGGCTCAGACCTGACACCTGTAACTAGTAAGCAGAAGTTAAAGGAGGAATTTGGACTAAGTTCTCAACAGTTAGTGTAGCTAGTAGGATTCAAGAAGGAACCCACTCTGGTGTAGTCGGGAAGAATTCAGAATATATGAACTCAGGGCAACTCAGAGCAGTGGGCTTGAGTAGTGCTCTAGCTGTCTCTGACACTGGGTCCCATGGTAAACTGTCTTCCAAAATGGTTTGAAAAATGCACCATTTTACATTCACACTAGCCACACTTTTGTCAGTACTTAGTGTTGTCATCTTCTAATTTTAGCCATTGGTGTGTAGTGGTCTCTCCTTGTGTTAGTGTCTCTTTATAACATCAGAAAATTTGGATGCTTGCCTCTAAGTCTTAATATTCCTAAATGGAGAATGGAGGTTACAGAGTCTGCAGGAGCTAAGAGTGCAGGGGTCAGGGCTTACCTCATACTGCCAATCACTTGCTGTGAGCCTTGGGTGGGCATAATCCTATCTATCTGTGCTGCAGCTCCCATCTAATCTAATAAAAGAGTAATGTGCAAATTAATCATCACTCTGAGACACACCCACCAGCCAAGCCATGCCCACCAACCAATCAGAGTGGCTGTATGCAAATTAACCCAGCCAAGATGGCAGCCAGCAGCCATGGAGCTAGAACAAATAGGAGGTTTCCGTTGCACCAGGAGTAAACTGTCTGCCTAGGCTGGCTGGGCCTCTGCTCAAGGAAACAATGTTTTAATTATAGAAGTCACAGAGCTGAAGCAAACAGGAGGCTTCATGCCTGCCTAGGCCTCCGCTCAAAGTAAAAAAGTTTCAATTATAGAAGATAAATAAACCCCAGAAACATGATTCCAGCCAGCCTCGCTAGGACATTGGGTCAATGGGAGCTATGGGCAGCTTGAAAACAACCCTCACCCCTCACCCAGGCTATCCAGGCACCCCAGTAGGAACCTGAACCCTGAACAGGCTGTGGAAAGCCTGAAAATGGCCCTCAGCCCCTCACCCGGGTTGGCCAGGCACCCCAGTAGGGACCCGAACCCTGAATGGGCTGTAGGCAGACTGAAAAACGGCCCTCACCCCCTCACCCAGGCTGGCCACACCCCCATGGGGTGAGGGTCCCCACTGGGGGGCTTGGTCATCCTGCAAACAGCCATCAGCCCCTCACCCAGGCTGGTCAGGCACGCCAGCAGGTGGGCATCCCCCAAGGGTTCCACACTGTGAGAGGGCACAGGCCAGGCTGAGGGACTCTCCCGAGTGCACAAATTTTTGTGCACCGGGCCCTAGTCTTAACTAATAAAAGCAAAATATTAAAATTAACCATTTCTCCGGGACAGGGGTAAGCCACGCCCACTAGCCAATCAGAATGGCTGTATGCAAATTAGCTCAGGCAAGATGGCAGCAGCAGCCCTGGAAGCCAGCGCAGTGCCAGCGGCAGGGTGAGCGAGATGTGGGGGTGGGCCGGAGGGAGATGGCATGGTGATGGTTGGCGTGGGGGTGGGGAAGCGATGGGAGGGTTGGGTGGGGGTTAGGAAGCGATCGGA
>PVJC01007439.1:6069-20843 GCA_004026665.1 Murina feae
CCCCCCCCCCCCCCCCCCCTCCCCCCCCCCCCCCGCCATCCCCTGGCAACCACCATTCTACTTTCTGGTTCTGTCAGTTCAACTGTTTTAGATACTACATATAAGTGAGAGCATGCAATATTTGTCTTTCTGTGTCTGGGGGAATTGTTTTAGTTTTTATAAAATCTAAAGATCTACAATTACACAGACTTAATCTTGGATTATAGGTCTTTGCAGGATAGTTGAACATTTAAAAATGAGTGAAAATTTTAACTAATTTTAATTTTTAAAAGTGAGTGAAAAAGATAGAAGGAAAGGGAAGCTTGCTAGCTTTGATAATTTTATTAGTTCCTCAGGAATATAAGGAAGGAGTACACTTTTACATCTGCAGTGCAGAGGGGAGAACAAAAAGAGAAGCAGATAAGAAAACCTTTTTTTTTTTTAACTTTATGCAATTATTAATCTCTTTACTTCCATTTACCTCAGCCTTATCTCTCCAAGATCCATCCATGCTTCATCATTTACTTTTTATCCCCTTACCTCCTTTAATAGTAATTTAATAACTCTTTAGAAGTGACAAACATAACTATACTAGTAGCCTGTTGCAGGAAGATTCCTGCAAGAATAGGGCTTCCTGAGCCAGAGCGAAGCAGAGAAAGGAGCGAAGCCCGCCTCGGCTCCCTCCCATCTTTGCTGCCTCGGCTCCCTCCTGTCTCTGGTGCTTCTACGCTGTCTTTAGTCTTTGCTGTCCTGTGTATGTAAATTAACCACCATCTTTGATGGGTTAATTTGCATACAGTTGCTCTGATTGGCTGGTGGGCGTGGCTTAGGTGGCTTGGAGTGGTGGTTAATTTGCATATTACTCTTTTATTAGAGTAGATATTAAGATATTAAAAGACAAAGCTAAAATATTTGTTAAAAAACAGGCTAAAATAAATGGGGCAGACAGATCACAAAAGGAGCTTTTAAAGAATTCTTTGTAGTAATTTCTACAAAATTAAACACAAGATTCTAAAAGACACACATATAAGTGCTTTAAAAATGCAAATCTAAATGTCTATATGTACTAAGAAAATATAATTATTAAAAATATATCATTTATTGCATAGCTAGAAATAAAAACTATAATGACTAATATCAGAGGCAGAACTGCCAATTTAAAACTTCATTTTATATTTGAGATATATGTAAATTTCTTTTTTCAATAGTGAAGAAAATTATGGAGGATATTATGAACCGACATAATGAAATAATAAAGCCTCTTTCTTTAAAATACTTATGGGAATGCTATATGCAATTTAAGAAGACAGTCAACTTTATTGCAAGCAGCAAAATCTATTAAAGCACAGTCTATAAAAATAAGGTAAATGCATAATTCCAAACGATTAATAATTAATTGCAAGGAAATAGAAAACTAGAAATGCATAGTTCACAGTAATCCTATATAATAAAAGCTTAATATGCTAAGTGTCCGATTGTCTGGTCCGCCGTTCAACCAATCAAAGCATAGTATACTAATGATATGCTAAGGCCACTTAACTGCTCTCTGTGACATGCACTGACCATCAGGGGGCAGATGCTTCAACTGGTAGGTTAGCTTGCTGCTGGAGTCCAGCTGATCAAGACTGAGCAAGATAAGCCGGACACACCCTGGAGCCCTCCCTCGGTCCCTCTTTGGCTGGTCCCTCCCCAACCCCAGTTGTGCACTGGTGGGGTTCCTCAGCTTGGCCTGCACCCTCTTGCAATCCAGGACCCCTCAGGGAATGTTGGAGAGCCAGTTTTGGCCCAATCCCGTAGGCCAGGCCAAGGGATCCCACTGGTGCATGAATTCATGCACTGGGCCTCTAGTTATTAATAAATTGCAAGGAAGTAAAAATGGTGGATATGAAAATTTTGTGGAAATCTGAAATTCTAGCCACGAATACAAAATTATGGTGTAGATAAACTGTAGAAAATTCCTACTCAATATGTGTGTAGTTAGTCATTCAACAAGGATATAATTAGGAAAGTAAAAAAGAAAAGCATAAAGTAAAAAGCCAACATCTCTGAAAGGCTTTGTAAGAAATAGCAGAAAAGAAAAGAATAGATAATTTTAAAATTTGAAAGCACAAGTAACAAAGACCTCTTTCATGTTCCCCTTCCCTTACATCTCATAGATCTCTGAGTCTTAACAATCTGCTTCCCAAAGAATTCTTGGGTCTGTTGTGACTCTTAGGACAACAGTAGTTAGTTTTCTCTTCCTCTTTCTCTGTCTCGGCTCCCTTCCCCTGCCCTGAAGGATTAATTTCATTTTCTGATATAGACTGGATTATGTTTTATATTCAGATTTGAAAAGGAATTTGTAGAATATTTTTGTAAAAATATTGAAGTTTGACATCATATTTATGTTGAACTTGAAAGCTTATAGGTTGCCTCTTTTAATCTTTATCTCATTTAATCTTTAGAGCAACTCTGAGTTCACCTATATTATCCTATCTAATAAAAGAGTAATATGCAAATTAGGCATCACTCTGTCACAAAGATGACTGTCCCCATAGCCACAAGATGGCGGCCTCCATGGCCACAAAATGGCGGCGCCCAGTCTGGCCATTGAAGTGCTCAGGCCTGTTAGCCAGGCAGGTGGAAAAGGCGGGGGGCCCGAGGGGCAAAACAGCCAATCAGAGGGGGCTGGGAGTCCCCTGCCCAGGCCAGAGACCTTCGCTAGAGGCCTCAAGCATGGGCAAGGGTGGAGCCAGTGATCGGAGGGGATAGGGGCAGAGCCGGTGATCAGAGGGTTATGAGGGTGCCCTACCCATGCATGAGGCCTGGGCCAGTGGTCAGGGGCAAGGCCGGAGATTGCAGGGGCTGGGCTCCGCAGAGCCAGCAATCAGAGGGGAAGGAGTGGAGCCTGCAAAGCAGGTGTCTGGGGCAAGATGGTGGCGCCCAGTTTGGCTCAGCCACACCACTGAAGTGGTCAGGCCTTTTAGCCAGGCAGGTTCTGGGGAAGTGGGGGGCCTGAGGGGTGGAACAGGCAATCAGAGGGGGCTGGAGGTCCCCTGCCCAGGCCAGAGGCCTTCCCCAGAGGCTGCCAGTGGAGCAAGGGCAGAGCCAGCGATGGCAGGGGGCAGAATCAGAGCCGATGATCACAGAGGCCTGGGCTCTGTGAAGCCGGAGATCGGAGGAGCTTGGAGGTCCTTTGCCCAGGCCAGCATCCTTAGCCAGAGGTTATAGGCCTGGACAGGAGTGGAGCTGGGATTGGAGGGGTAGGGGTGAGCCAGTGATCAGAGTGAACTACAGAGGAAACACCTTTTCTTACTGCTCATTGGCTAAGCTCCCTGTATGCCACTGGTAATATTCTTAGTAACTTGGGTAATAAGAACCCCTAAAGGTGATCTAGGGTTTTTCCACCACACTCCTGGAGAAAAAAAAATTAATGTCCAGTGCTGGAGGGCTAAGAAATGTCATATCCTGCCCTAGCCGGTTTGGCTCAGTGCATAATGCCTCAGCCTGCTGACTGCAGGGTCTGGGCTCAATTCTGACCAAGGGCATGTACCTAGGTTGCAGGCTCCTCCCTGGCCAGGGCCCAGGTCAGGGCATATACAGGAAGCAACCAATCAAAGTGTTCCTCTCACTTTGATGTTTCTCTCTGTTTTTCCCTTCTCTTCCACATTCTCTAAAAATCAATGGAAATATATCCTCAGGTGAGGATAAAAAAGAAAGAAATGTCATATCCTCTGAAAGACACATCTTGAAAATGCCAAAATAAAGTTGTCATTTTTTTATGGGGAAGTGACTGGAGTCCGTTTTGATGAAAAACACCTTGGTGGCTGCAGCAGCAGGATGATGGGGCTGGTGGCTTCCTCTGAATAGCCTGATTGCCTCCTACAAAGGGAGGCCAGCTTGCTGCTTAGACCCACTCCCCAAGGGGAGAAGGGAGCGGGCCTAAACCATCAGTAGCACACCCCCTGAGGGCTCCCAATATATGAGAGGGGGCAGGCTGGGCTGAGGAAAACCCCCCACCACCAGTGCACAAATTTCGTGCACCAGGCCCCTAGTTAGTTTTATAATGAGAACATTACATGTACAGCACAGTGACTATAGTTAATACTATATTGAATTTTTGGATGTTGCTAAAGAATAGATCTTAAAAGTTCTTATCACAAGAAAAAAAATTGTAACTCAGTGACAGATGTTAACTAGATATTGTCATTAATCATCATTTCACAATGTTGAATAAGTTTCCAATTATTATTTTGTATACCTGAAACTAACAAAATATTATATGTCAATTATATTTGAAAAAAATATTTAAAAAATTGAATTTAAGGTTGCACAGCGAATAGGAAGCAAAACTCAAGAATTCCTGACTTCTGCATACAGTGTTAATCCAAGTAAATGGTTACTTAGGGATACAGGAGAGATACTTTTACCCCTCTAGGTTTTTACAGTTTTCCATTTATAACTAGGGAGAACTTGTCTGCACTGGGGAGCTCTTATGAATATAGCCCAATAGCTCTTCATTGGGAGGATGGATTGAAAAAATTAGTGGTCTTCCTTTCAACTTCTTCCAGTCCATCCTATGTAATGGATAAAGTTCTTAGATTACAGAATACATATTTTGAAATATGGTTTTTATATCCATCTGTAACTTATAAATGTAAACCAGCAAGCTAGCCACTATTATCATAGTACTTTATGAATTACTAGAGGCCTGGTGCATGAAATTTGTGCGTTTAGGGTGGGTTGTCCCTCAGCCCAGCCTGTACCCTCTCCAATCTGGGACCCTCGAGGGATGTCCGACTGTGGAATCAGGCCTAAACTGGCAGTTGGACATCTCTTGCACAATCCAGGACTGCTGGCTCCCAACCACTCACCTGCGTGCTTGATTGCCCCTGACTGCTTCTGACTGCCAGCCTGATTGACACCTAACTGCTCCCCTGCTGGCCCATTTGCCCCCAACTGCCCTCCCTTGCTGGCCCGGTCACCCCTAAAGTGCCTTCCCCTGCCAGCCTGTTCTCCCCTAACTGCCCTCTCCTGCTGGCCTGATCACCCACAGCTGCCCTCTCCTGCCGACCACCTTGTGGTTGTGGGTGCTACCATCTTTAAGGGTGTGGCAGCAATTAGCATATTCCCTCCTTATTGGCTGTGGGTGCTGCCATCTTTGAGGGCATGAAAGTCAATTAGCATATTCCCTCTTTATTAGATAGGATGATAGACCATAGTCATGTTTGGACCCATAAAATATCACAAAGTACCTGTTACATATGTCAGTAATTACATCTGTGTAATTATGTCAGTTCAATTCTTACATAGTAACTATACCATTTTACAACCCAACTTGCAATGTAAGAGGGTTCCAGTTTCTCTATCTCCTCACTAATACTTGTTTTCCCTTTTTTAATTGATAGCCATTCTGATGGGTATAAAGTAGTATTTCATTGTAGTTTTGCTATGCATTTCCCTAATGACTAATGATGTTGAGAATTTTTTCTTATGCATATTGGCCCTTGTTGCTACTTATTAATATAAATTCTATGATTCAGTCAAGCCCTAATTCTTTCCCTTCCATCCCCACCAAATTCTTTGCCTATGCTTTACCTCATTTAGCTGTCATGATTCTGCCATATTCTTTCTCCTCTATGAAGTAAGTCTCCAGAATGATTCTAGGTTCTAGATAGTAACTCTTAGGAGATCATATACGATTGTCTTTTATGTTGATGGCTTCCAAATAAGATATTTACATATGTATATTAATAATTTCTTTTAATCATTTAGCAAGCTTATTGAGAGTTTAATTGGACTCAGTTATATATTGTGCTGATTATTGAAAGCTTCTCCGGGGGTGGTGCATTGCTAGTAGACCTATAATCAGTGAGTACTTTTTGATATATTTTGGGTTTGTATGTTATTTGTGTAAATTAATTTTCTAGGAGGGGAATAGGAAAGAAGGCATTGATCTCCACTATGATTTCTGAATCTCAGCACTGTTGACATTTTGGGCCAGTAATTATTTGGCAACATCCTGTGCTTTGTAGGATGTTTATGAGTATTCCTGGCTTTTACCCACTAAATGCCAGTAGCATCTCCCACATGTGACAACCATATACTTCCAGATATTGACAAATATCCCCTAAGGAACAAAATTGGGTAGGGCTTTTTTTCTGAATACCCCTTCCCCCAGGTGAGAACCATTGATCTATACCAAAACTCTCAAATTTTTATTTTGAAAACTATAATCCAGAGTTTGAGAGAATTCTTAAAATAATTTTTTAAAAAATTAAAATTCCACCACCATGATTTCTGTGGAAATTACACTGTTTTGAGAAGATATTTTATAATGAGTAGGGAAGAAAAGGTTTTGGTTTAGGAACCTACTTAACTTTCAGGGGAGAGGGGAACCTTATGACTCTAGTTGTATTTCTGTAACTACAGATACACTTTATTTGAGACTTTGATAAATTATTTTTTCTTTCTTTCAGCTTATTATGACAAGACCATTTTTCATAGAGTTGTACCTGGCTTTATAGTCCAAGGAGGAGATCCTACTGGCACAGGAACTGGTGGAGAGTCTATCTATGGAGCCCCATTCAAGGTGAGACCTAATTTATTATTATTACTTATTTGCAAATAAGCTTGGATTTCTTAATTGAAAATAATTATGCCCCACAGGAAGAAAATGCATTTCACATTAGTGCACAAAATCAGGTGTCTGTCACATAATTAGAATTACACAGGTGTAATAACAGCACTTACCCTATCAAGAATTCTAAGTTGTCTTATCGCAAACTATTATACGAGATTGAATTCAGGTGGAGATAACAGTGAGTGAAAAATAGAAAAACCTGATATAACATATTTCCTGCTATTTGCCTGTATTTGATTCTGCAAATCTGTAGATGTAACACATTTTTAGAACATTGCATATGCCATTGCATTTTAAAACATTTTATTTAATACTAGGGGCCCGGTGCACAAAAATTTGTGCACTCGGGGTGGAGGGAGTCCCTCAGCCCGGCCTGTGCCCTCTCACAGTCTGGGACCCTTCAGTGGATGTCCTATGATGGCCCCAGTCTGCCAGGCACCTTTTGTGTGTGTGTGTGTGTGTGTGTATGTGTGTGTGTCGCCACTGGGGACCTGCCCCCAGCTGCATCTGAGGCTCGGAGCAGTCCTCCTGTGTGTGTCTATCTGCCGTGGGCCTGCCCCCAGGCACACCGTGGAGGCTTGGAGCAGGCACCCCCTCTATGTTGATCTCTCAGACTCTTGCCCTCCCCAGCATGTTGTTCTCTTTTTTGAGCGTGGCCAGGGCTGGGTGCAGCCTGCCTCCCAAGCTTGCCTACTGCCCATCTTCCTCCATCCACCAGAAAGCAGGGAAAACCCCCCTCGTGGTCCGGCCAGCCTTTTCCTGCTCCCTGATCCCCGGAAGGGACCTGGGAAGGTGCCAAGCAGGCCGCCAACTCTTTCCCACTCACCCGTCCCCTGCTGCCTTCCTTTCCCACTTCCCGGTGCTGCCAAGGGGTCTGGGGAGCTGCCAAGCAGGACCCTGGCCCCTGCAGCCTTGCTTTCCCACTCCATGATGCCCCGCAAAGGGCCTGGGAAGCCCACCAAGCAGGCCAAGACCCCCCCCCTGCCGCCTCTTACCCGCTTCCCGGTGTCCTCCAACCCTGCCACCTCTTTCCCATCACGGGTCCTGGGTCCTGCGCTGTCCCGCCCTGCAGCCGCTCTGTGCACTCGGGAGGTCCCTCAGCCCGGCCTGTGCCCTCTTGCAGTCTGGGACCCCTCGGGGGATGTCCACCTACTGGCTGCCTGACCAGCCTGGGTGACGGGCTTTCAGGCTGCCCACAGCTCCCATTGACCCAACGTCCCAGCAAGGCCGGCTGGACACAGGTTCTGGAGTTTTTTTCTCCTATAATTGATACACTGTTCCTTTAAGGCCTGGGGTCATCTTCTATAATTGATACACTGTTCCTTTAAGGCGGCCTACTAACTACTAACGAAGCCTCCTCTGCCTCACCTGGCAGAGTCTATAATGAAACAATTGTTACCTTTACTGGTGAGGCCGGAGCTGCTCTTTCCTTCAGCTCTGGAGGATTCTACGATTGTTACAATGTTTCAAAACTGCTAGAGGCAGTTTAATCGGAGCTGAGCTGAGGGGCGAAGCTTCACTTTCTCTCCTGCCGCAATGGAAAGGGCTGTTTACTCAGGTCCGTGAGTGGCGGCCGCCATGTTGGCTGCGCTAATTTGCATACAGCCGCTCTGATTGGCTGGTGGGCGTGGCTTACCCTGTCTCGGAGAAACGGTTAATTTTAATATTTCGCTTTTATTAGTTTAGATTATATGAACTTCATATCAATCTGCTTGGACCTCTGTAACAAAATACCTTTGCCTGGGTGTCTTAAACAACAGCAATTTATCTTTACAATTCTTGAAGCTGGGAAGTCCAAGATCAAGCTATGGGTTCCTGGTGAATGTCCTCTCCCTGGACTGAGAGAGAGAAAGAACGAGAGAGAGAACATGCGCACGCTAGCTCTGGTGTCTCTTCCTCTTCTTATAAGGGCACCAGCCCTACTGGATTTGGGCTTTGTTCTTATGACCCCCTTTAACCCTTAGGATCTTCTCGACAGGCCCTATGTCAGATATAGTCACATTGGGGTTAGAACTTCAAAATAGAAATTTGAGGGAGCACAATTCAGACCATAATAGATTTAATTCTAAATTTTATACAATAGATAGAACTCTGTAGCACAAAATGCATGCCATAACAGGAACTCAGCGGAAAAGAAGAAAGAAGCAACATAAAATTGTTAGCAAAAGGAGTGAATATTAATAAAAAATAGGTCAGTGGTTTGTTAATTACCAACATAGATTTAAAAAGAAAAAAGAGTTGATGTTATGCTTAAGACATTAAGAATAACAGTGAGTTCAGGTAAAAGCTGAAAGTTACGTTATTTATTAATCTGATAGTACCAATATCATGTTCTTTGAAATAGTAAACCTTAACAGCTCTTAAAAGATGGGTGTTTTTGAAGACTTTGTATTTATACTAATGGGATAGAGTACCTGGAGTTTCCTTTAATATTTAACTGGGTCACTGTGATTCTTGCAAAAAATACTTGAACTGTTTTTGTTTGCTTTAATTTCTAGGGGATAGTATCTTTAGAAAATGTGGAATAATTATAAAAGTTTCTCACATATTTGTATTTTACCAAATTGAGATATCTTATGGTTTTACAGCCTCCACCTAGTCTTTATTCTATTATTTGGTGAAACAGAATAGCTCTTTTTGGCAGTTTACTTCTAAATTAAAATTTTTGCTAATCATGTTCAGGTAATGAGTTATCTTGGTAAGTGTTTCAGTTAGGTCATTTTTAATACAGTATGCTGAGTTTTGATCCTTTGAGTTTAAATCTCTTGAAAACTACTCGTTAAGGGAAAATAACCTCCTTTCTGAAAAGTATTGATTATATAACAACTATATTATAAATGAGTCTAGAATGTGGTCTGGACTGAAATTCTATTAACTAAGAGACTAATGTTTATGTTATGTAGCCTGACCATGGCAAGGAAACCACCTTAAAAAAGCTTGCTACTGCCCTTTTAAAAATTCAATTTAGGACTCTAAAAAACACAGTAAAGCATGTAACATGATCATAGTGGATTTCTTTCATTTAAAACAACAAGGAGAAAGCAATTGTTTCCTAGCTTAGAATGAGTTTTGGGGGGTGGGCAATAGTTGAAGACTCTTCAGTGCTTCAAAGGTAATTTTTTTTGGAGAAACAATAGAAAGTTCTAAAACCTTAGATGACTTTGAGGGATGGGAAAATAGTGGAATGACTCAGAAATCCATTCCTCTTCAAGTACCCTTTGTCTGTATAAGTAGGCAGATTTCCACGAAATAGGCTAAATTTGTAGCGGAATACATTTAGAAGATACAGGATACTGAAGCCAAGTTTAATAGCATTGAAGAAATAGTAAATATTGGATATGGTTAAACTTGAAAAACAGTTAAATACAACTTCAGCATTTTTTATTAGAAGGTTTATGGAATCTTGTTGGTTAAATGAATATGAAGGGGCTCATCACTGAGGTCATTCACTAAATCTTTTCTTTTTTATGCTTCAGGATGAATTCCACTCACGGTTGCGTTTTAATCGGCGGGGACTGGTTGCCATGGCAAATGCTGGTCCTCATGATAATGGCAGTCAGTTTTTTTTTACACTGGGTCGAGCAGATGAACTTAACAATAAGCACACCATCTTTGGAAAGGTTTGTGTCCATTATATTAGGTTTCTGGGATACATATGATTTACTTATCTATGAGCTGCCTTCATAAATTGTTCCCTAGGATATTTATTTTTAAAAATGATGGACTATATTCCTGGTATAATGAACTATGAATTTTTGTGTGTATTTAAAATAAGACATTGATTGTGACTTTAAACTTTATTTTTCTAAAATCATACTAGCCATATTAGTTACTATGTCATTCAGCTGATACCGTTTTTTATGGTTTTTGGCAGACACCTAGGTAAAAAACTTAGCAGTTTAACGTTTATTTTGTTAATGATGAATTCCCTTAAGTTTAAAGTGGAAGTTATATTAACATTAAAATTTTTTACCTGAAATATGACTTTTAGTAATAACTATTTAATCCTGCACACAGTCAACATCATATCAGGGAATGTCATTTCCATAGAATTTTTAACAGTTTTCCTTAAAAAGGTTTCTGAAGGTTTTCTTCTCTTACTCTTCTCCCTTCTCACAAATACTACATCCCTGTATGTTTTTTCTAGGGCATGTTAGACTTCACTAGTGTATCAGCTCCCTCTACTGGTTTGGTAAGAATGGTTTCTCCATATCCTAGGCAAAACTGTATGTTGGGAGGATGAAAGGGAAAAAAACTTAGCACAAATATAAAGTTGGTATTATTTTAAAACTTGATAAATGTTGAATGAAACGAGTCCCGCTAAAAACACGCAATACAACATTGTTGCTTAATACTTAACAATGTGGGTTAAGAAGTAAGCATTGACACAGTTGAGCCACTCTGACACAGGTTGCTTATGTTCATAGATTTTACTTTCTACTATTTAAAAAAATAAGTGTTTAATAAAATGAGACTTAGGTTGCCATTCTGCACCACTGTTTACAGTTGATGTTATATGATCTACACATTATATAACTAACAATGGTTAGAATTCTGAAAGGTCATCACTGTGCGCTCTATAAGTTCTTTGAACCTCAGTTTTCTTATCTGGAGAAGGAAGATAATGTTAGTAACTACTTTTAGGATATTTGTGAGGATTAAATGAAATACTATCTGCAAAGCAATTACCACATTGTTATTTGCTTGTTCTGCCCTATTATAAAGTCTACATTTGTTTCTGATGTTTGAATGAAAAGTTGTCATTCAGGAAGAGGTTATTTGGCATAATGTCTTCATTTTTAATAAAAGTACCAGTGTATATTGGAAATTTCACAAAAATTTTATTGAGAGGTTAGACTTCATCTAGGCTTTTTCCTCTTAAGATGAAGTTGCTTTGTTTGCATTATTTAATGCATATGCTCTGATATAATAATGCACCAAATTATTTAATGCATATGCTCTGATATAATAATGCACCAAAATTTGTGCACTCAGGGGGGTCCCTCAGCCCGGCCTATGCCCTCTTGCAGTCTGGGACCCCCTCGGGGGATGTCCACCTGCTGGCTTAGGTCTGCTCCCCAAGGAATTGGGCCTAAGCTGGCAGTCAGACATCACTCTGGCAGCCTGGGAGCCCTTAGGGGATGTCCACTTGCCAGCAGGGAGCAAGCCTAAGCTGCAGTCGGACATCCTTAGCGCTGCTGAGGAGGCAGGAGAAGCTCCCACCACCACCGCTGTACTGGCAGGCATCAGCCTGGCTTGTGGCTGAGCAGAGCTCCCCTATGGGAGTGCAGTGACCACCAGGGGGCAGCTCCTGCATTGAGTGTCTGCCCCCTGGTGGTCAGTGTGTGTCATAGTGACCAGTCATTCCCAGTGGTTCTGCTGTCAGGGTCAATTTGCATATTACCCTTTTATTATGTAGGATGAAAGTCCCTTTTAATTATTTAAAATATATTTTCAAAAGTGTCCCCTTATTTCAAAGAGTGAATGTAATAATTTGCAATTAAATTTTTGTTTTTATTTAATAGATTACAGGGGATACAATATATAACATGCTGCGACTGGCAGAAGTAGACACTGATAATGAAGAAAGACCACTTAATCCACACAGAATAAAAAGTTGTGAGGTAGGAGTATGATTAGTATAAAATATAGCACTGAAATGGTCATATAAGAAAAATTGTCAGTATTTTTTTAATAAGAATAGTTTATTGATTTTTTTTAAAGAGAGAGGCAGGGAGAGGGTGAGAGAAACAATCAATGTGAGAGCCTAACATTGATCGGCTTCCTCCAGCATGCCCCCTACTGGGGACCAAACCCACAACCCTGGCAGGTGCTCTCTGACTGGGAATCGAACTGGCAACCTTTTAACAATCAACTGAGCACATCAGCCAGGGCTGATTTTTTTCTATTTTTAAACTATCTAGATGAAGTCTATACAAAATTAAGTCACAACTCAGATTTTATCTGTGTAATTTAGGTACAGTTTTTTCTTTTCTTTAATCTTCACTCAAGGATATTTTTCCACTTGGTTTTCAGAAAGAGTGAAAGAGAGAGAGTATGGGAAAGAGAGGAGAGAGAGAGAAGAGAGAGAAACATCAATGTGAGAGAGACACATTGATTGGTTGCTTCCTGCATGTATTCTGACAGGGCCAGGCGTCGAACCTGCAACTCATGTATGTGCCCTTGACTGGGAATCGAATCCGAGACCCTTCAGTGGTGTGTGGATCAGCACTAACCATTGAATAACATGATCAGGGCTTGGAACAATTTCTGATTAAGACTTTTTTAAATTGAAAGCTTTGAATTCTAAGATGAAATTTTAGCTGATAATCTAATGAATGAAAAACTCAACTCAGAGTGGAAAGTTAGAGGAATTAGGTTTATTTAATCCAATGAAGTGACTTCTTTGGTAACTTAAGAGTGATCCTTCATTGAAGGAGCCATTGAGGGTGATTTGATTTGGAGTCAAAATCAGGAGAGATCTGATTTTGTTTCTCATGCTGTATATTAAATTTTCTTGAATATTTTTCCCCTTTGTAAAATAAGAATAAGATACCCTTTACTTAACAGCACATAGGATTATTGGGAGAATACATTGGGAGGCCATGTAAGTGGAAGCACTTTATGTAGTATATGTTTCACTATACTTATAATGTTTTTGTGAGGAAAAACTATAGTCACTAATGCCCATACAACTAATTATTGTTTTTAATTTTCAAAATGTTTCTTTTCATAGGTTTTGTTTAATCCTTTTGATGACATTATTCCAAGGGAAATAAAAAAGCTGAAAAAAGAGAAACCAGAAGAGAAAGTAAAGACATTGAAATCCAAAGGCACAAAGTAATCATAGTAGTAAGATTTTTCTTCAGTTTGAAAAGCAGCACTGATTCATTTGGTTCACTTCATTTCCTTTTGTAAACATTGTTTACTAGTGATGGGGAGGCCATTTTGGACCAGGGAGATATCTGAATTATGAGTGTGTGTATTCTATTCTGCACGGGCATTTCTTGTATTCAGATACAGTATATAACTTAAACTTAAGCCAAAGAAGTATTGCCTCAGATGTCCATATAAAATCTGTATTAATATAAATAAGTAGGGATTACTATAGCAATTACTTATATAAATGAGTTATTGAGAATTGTTCTGTTTTTTACTTATTTTTCAATTTATATATGCTCAGTATAAGGAACTTGGAAAGTAAAATGTGATGTATATGACAATCTTATATAATAAAAGAGAAACATGCAAATTGACCGTTACCACCAACCAATCAGAGTGGCTGTATGCAAATTAACCCAGCCAAGATGGAGGCCAACAGCCATGGAGCTAGAGCAAACCAAAGGCTTCTGTTCCAACTGCCTGCCTAGGCTGGCTGAGCCTCGGCTCACAGCCATGCCCACCAGCCAATCAGAGCGGCTGTATGCAAATTAACCCAGCCAAGATGGAGGCCAACAGCCATGGAGCTAGAGCAAACCAAAGGCTTCTGTTGCAACTGCCTGCCTAGGCTGGCTGAGCCTCGGCTCACAGCCATGCCCACCAGCCAATCAGAGCGGCTGAATGCAAACTAACCCAGCCAAGATGGAGGCTGGCAGGGCGGCTCTGCACTGGGAGCCTCCACGGCCAGCCGGCATAGCTGTGCCAGGTGTGTCAGCTCAGTGGGAGGGGGGGTCTGGCCTGGGGCCTCCTCGGGGCGTCCAGGAGCAGCTGTCCTGGGTCTGCTGCCTAGCTCCGCCCTCGGGAACCTCCGAGGGGTATCCAGGAGCGCCTGTCCTGGGTCCACTGCCTGGCTCCACCCCCTGGGGGCCTCCCCGGGGCATGCAGGAGCCCGGGGCCTCTGCAGGGTGTGCAGGAGCAGCCGTTCTGGGTCTGCTGCCTGGCTTTGCCCCCTGGGGGGCCTCTGTGGGACATCCAGGAACGCCTGTCCTGGGTCTGCTGCCTGGCTCTGCCCTGGGGGCCTCCGCGGGGTGTCCAGGAACGCCCGTCCAGGGTCCACTACCTTCACCCGCCCCCCAGGGGCCTCCACAGGGCGTGCGGGAGCGTCTGCTGCACAGTGAGGAGAATCGAAGCCAGTTCACTGCACGGCTCCACCCCGGGTGTGTTTGCTCAGCAGCAGGGCCCCACCGAGGGATCCTGCACCAGCGTCCGCCCCTGGCTTGCCACCCAGCTCTGC
>PVJC01007439.1:20943-33767 GCA_004026665.1 Murina feae
GTGTGTCCCCTCAGCGGTGGGGGCCCACCAGGCGTGTGCAATCGTGGGCCCTCTGGTGGGAAACGTCCAGGCCTGCACTCACCAGCCTTCCCACCCCCCAGTGCACGAACCCTGAAGGGGCTGTGGGCAGCCTGAAAATGGCTCTCAGCCCCTCACCCAGGCTGGCCAGGCATGCCAGCAGGTGGACATCCCCCCCGAGATGTCCCAGACTGCAAGAGGGCACAGGCCGGGCTGAGGGACCCCCATCCCCCGAGTGCACAAATTTTTGTGCACCAGGCCCCTAGTGTTTATATAACTTTCCACTCCTTTTTTAGTGTTTATAAATATTTTTAAGTATAAAGCTTTTTCTGTATTCTAGACTATTTCCTTAGAATAGTTTTCAAAAAAAATAGAAATTTCTTTTTTTAAAAAATTCAAGCATTTTGTGAACAGTATTCTTTACAGTATTAGTCTGTTTTATTAAAATAGATATGGGCGTTAAATTTCAGTTGATTCTTTTATTGAATTATGGCATCCATATTAGGGATTTTATTGTATTTAAAGTGTTAGGTTCAGACAGTTATAAATATAATCCTGCCTAACCCAGTAAATAAAAAGCAAACTTTATTAATCTTTTTGGCCTTTAGTTTCCCCATCTTATAAAATGGAGATTATAATAAATAGCAACACCTGGTTGTTAAGAAGATTAAATGAGAAATTTAAAAATACCCAGTAGTACAGGCATTTAATACATACTCATTTCTTTCCTTGATACCCTATGATATAAGTATGTTAAGTTGTTTTCATAAACTCTCAGATGTGAGGCAGATTAATAAGCAGTTGATGTCTTATGGTAAAATAACTTCGTATAGAGCTGTGTATTTAATTTCCTTTTACTTTTTTATTTATTTATTTAGACTAATTTATCTTTGGATAAAAGATCATTCTCATTATGTTCTGATACAATATTGTTTTCTATAGTTTATCTTGACAACAAGCTCCAAAGTTGGGTATTTTTGTTTTTAATTCATAGTAAATATATTGGGAATTATGTGGTAGTCATTGATTGCATCTAGGTTTTGAAGTAAAAGTTTCTCTTTTGTTACCAAATCTTTTATTTTTATAATATTTGAAGAAGAGTTTTTTACTTATTTATTTTTATTCATTTCAGAGAGGAAGAGAGAGAGATAAAAACATCAATGATGAGAATTAATCATTGATCGGCTACCTCCTGTACTCGCCCTACTGGGGATTGAGCCCACAACCCGGGCATGTGCCCTTGACTGGAATTGAACCCGGGCCAACACTGAGCCAAACCAGCTAGGGCTTGAAGAAGAGTTTTCATAACAAATTATTTATTTTTCTTGAGAAATCTTTGGTTTGAAGGCTCAAAGAAGAGACTTAATGTTTTCTTCCCATAGGCTATTGTATTGGACAGTTTTGTTTAATTTATTAATTTTAAAATATTAAGCCATATTTTGGCAGACACTAGATTAATTGCTTCCCATTTGTAGTGCTCTTAGGTCTATATATTTATTAGTTTTTCAGAATTCTCAATTTTGATAACCAGTTTTGATAAATATAAAAAGCTCAATTATTTCTGTCATGTTTGACTTATTATATTTAATGTTAGTGCTCAGAATGGATTTTTGGTCATTAGTTTAGTCTAATATATGAATCATATGTGATCTGAGACCAAAACTATAATATTATGCTGAAAATATAGATCTTTAGTATATTTCTACTGAATATTAAGTAATATTGTCTACTATTAAACAGAAAGTGTCTCTTCCTGTAAGTTCTACTCTTTTTTTTTGTGACTAGGATATTTATAAGTTTTGTTTACCTTTTTCTTTCTAATTTTCTTTCATTCTTTTTTCCTTTTTATTAGAAATTTTAGTTTGCTTTCATTTGGAGAGGAAGCTGAGGAAGAAGAGGAGGAAGTAAATCGAGTTAGTCAGGTAAAACCGTAATTAGCCCTTTTTTCTGAATTGTAAAAAAATTAAGGTTTATATCTTACTCATTTTTGTATTTCTGGCTGTACATGGAGCACATTCAGTAAACGTTCATGGAACTAATTTGTAAAATGATTTATGATCAGTAATATTTACATCTTCTGAGAAGATTTGCCCTCTTAAAAAGAATGCATGGACATGGACAACAGTGGTGATAGCTTGGGGCAGGTGGGGGAGGAGGAAGAAAGTATGGGGGGGATAAATGGTGATGGAAAAAAAGAAAAAGTTGATAGTTTTTTTAAACCTGAAATTTTTTTTTCCAGTCAGAACTAAAGTTAAAGAACTTTATAATACAGATTTTAATTGCTATTTGTTTAATGGGTTTTCTAGATGATAATGACTATTGTTAGTATTATAAAGTGATAGACCAAAGCTTTTATATTCATTTAAATATATATATTTATTCATTTTATTTAAGATAGGTATTATTATCTCCATTTACCCATGATTATATTAAGACTAGGGGTCTGGTGCATAAAAATTTGTGCACTCGAGAGGGTTCCTCAGCCCGGCCTGTGCCCTCTCGCAATCTGGGACTGTCCACCTGCTGGTGTGCCTGGCCAGCCTGGGTGAGGGGCTGATGGCTGTTTGCAGGCTGGCCAAGCCCTGCAGTGGGGATCCTCATCCCATGGGGGTGTGGCCAGTCTGGGTGAGGGACTAAGGGCAGTTTTCAGGCTGGCCACATCCCCTTCAGGGTTCGGGTCCCTACTGAGGTGCCTGGGCAGCCTGGGTGAGGGACTGAGGGCTGTTTTCAGGCTGCCCACAGCCCCTTCAGGGTTCGGGTCCCTACTGGGGTGCCTGGCTAGCCTCAGTGAGGGGCTGTTTGCAGGCTGGCCACTGCTGCCATTGACCCAAGGTCCCAGCGAGGTTGGCTGGAAGCAGGTTTCTGGGGTTTATTTATCTTCTATAATTGAAAATTTGTTGCCTTGAGTGGAGGCCACAGCCAGCCTAGGCAGGCAGTTTCCTCCATCACTGGCCTCCTGTTTGTTCTAGCTCCATGGCTGCCAGCTGCCATCTTGGTTGGGTTAATTTGCATGTCATCCCTCTGATTGGCTGGTGGGCGTGGTTTAGGTGTAAGGGAGTGAGGGTTAATTTGCATATTACTTTTTTTTATTAGATTATATATAGATACGTTATAATTTGCTCAAAGTCACAGAAGCAGTAAGTTATCGAGAGCTGGGATTTGAACCTACATTTATCTCACTATAAAATCCATGTCTTTGGATTATATATTGCCTCTTGGCCTTTTACCTCACAATACTTCCCTTTTGCCTTCAACTATGATATTCCTTATTCTCACTTTCCCCACATACTCATTTCTGAAATCCTTATAGTGCCCTACCATTGTTCAGAGCAGTGATTCTAATAAGTACACTTCAAGAAAATCACCTAAGTGTTTTCACTCCCAACGATTCTGTTATGACTTTCTTTTTGGAATGTTAGCAAACACTGAGATCTAAGGCTTAGGTTTAAAGTCTTTACTGTATTAATTAAAACTCTATAACCTAACACTGCCTTACTTGCTTAACTTAGTCACCTATTTCTTACCAACACTAACAATAGCATTGACTTAAAAGCACATATTGTTACCCTTGTCTTTACTTTGTCCATGTACTTTGCTCCCCTAACCATTGAGCTTAGTTTTGGTAGGCTAACATTGAGCATACAATAAGCATGCTACTTATACCCCTGACATTAAAACGGAATGACAGTGGGCATGTATTTGAAATATTTTGGTCATAATTTTTTTTTTCTCACTGATTTCAGTATTCTTGACTGATCTGTTTGCTACTATGACTCAATTATCACCTGTAAACTAATAATCTGAACAAGGAGAAAGGCTGAATATTTCTTCTGGGCTCTTCCTCATTCTGAGTGCCTCGAGGAAGCATCTCTATCTACTTCAGGTGTCAAAATTAAATTCCTCTTTACATGAAAACTTCCTTTCCCCATTCCTTATCAATGTCACTGATATGTCTGTCACCCCAATAAAGTCATCTTCATTAGATGTCAGTGCACTAGTGTTGCACTATTCATGATTCAAATATGTGTCCCATTAACACAGTGTTCTGAACTTTCTGGCCCTTTAAACACAGTTCCTCATGTTGTGACCCAAGCATAAAATTATTTTCATTGCTACTTCATAACTGTAATGTTGCTACTGTTATGAATCGTAATGTAAATATCTGATATGCAGGATGGTCTTAGGTGACCCCTGCCAAAGAGGTTGCGAGCCACAGGTTTGTGTCTTTGAAAGATTTACTATGTCATGATCCTATGGGTATATTTGTAAATGGACAAAACCACAAATGTTAGATCTGGGAATTGCCAGGATTCCCTTTCATTGATGTTTTTTAAAGATGTTAAGTTTCCTTGCATTCTCATGCCTTCCCCAAAGTCTTCCCATTTTCCCTTTTGCTTGAAGCTTGCTCTCTCCTTTATGTGGCTAATAGTTGTTTTTCTTTAACATATAGCTCCGTTATCAACTCCTGACTACCTCTACTTCCTCCCCTACCCAACTCCTAGCTAGGCTGAGCTTAATTTCTTTCAGTGGTAATCTGCCTCTGGCCTTCAGAAGCACTTATTATACTGCATTGTATTGATTTAATAAATATTTGACTGTGCCAAATACTTTATATAATCGTTGTAACAACTGTATCTCATGTAAATTTTGTGAATGAAGAAACCAATACTCAGAGAGGATATGTACCTTTTCTAAGACTGTGTAATTAGAAGATGTGGAATCAGAAATTTAAAGTTAGGTTTCTGTAGCTATTTAAGTCTCTATTATGATTTTGAATGCTGCAGAGCTGCCTAGTTCAAACATAAGCCATTGAAAAGGCTGGCCAGAAATTTCACTGGTAGCACAGCATTCTGGGGTGGAAGGCAGCCTAGTGCAATTTGCCCATGCCGTTCCCTATCTCCCATAGGGTCCTGGATTCTAGATTGAGCAGCCTTGGAGATCAAGAGTAGGACAAAGGAGTTTTTTCTGTCAATCTTGTATTAAATATTTAATTTAGTTAAGTATCTGGTTGAAAGTAAGTTTTGTTCACAATTATTGTGAGATTGACTTCACTAGGAAATTAGTTTAAAGTTTTTCTAACAGCAGCATGTGTTAAATGTTTAAAGCTTATCTTGCTTCTGCTGCACAACATTTAAAAAAAGAATATGTTTAACTTATATTGAATATAGTAAATTTGATATTCCAAAAGCACTTTGAGCTTGCTACAAGGTTGTTATGTGGAGGTATACCACCATAGATAATGTCAGCTAGTTCTTTATGTTTGTCCTTAAACCTGAAAAATACTTCAAACATTAGAAAGACTAGGTAAATGCTTTCCTCTTTGCCAAGAAAATTGCAACCTACTGTCCATTAGCAAATGAGTAGTATAACCCTAGTATTGTGTCTTCATATTTCTCTCATCTGACACTTAAATAGGATGGGCTAGGTGATAAATTGTCACATTTTCATTTTTGACTTTTGAATCTATATCTCTCAGCTGGCTTACTCTTCTTTTCTTTTTCTGTCTACTGGATATCTCCCTGTTTGAATATCCTGCTAGTTACCCAAGTCCTGGCCAAGGCTTAAATTCATTGTATTTTCTTTTCAGACTTCTCCATGCCCTGCGATTTTTCTTTCTATTCCCTGGCATCGGTATCCTTTAAAATATTTTAGATTCAGTTTTGACTTTTTTCTTAATTTTACTCTGCACAACTAGTTAGTTTTATTGTTCTACCAGTTTTTCATCCAGACTGTATCTCAAATCTATTTTTGTCTTTTAATTGATATTGCTGCTACCTTTGTTTAGGCCTTCATTATCTCTAGCCTCAGCTGCTGTGTAGTCTACAGACTGCCCTCCCATATCCCTTCTCTTCTTTCCCTTCCACTCATTACTCTCAGAATAGACTTTCTGAAGCCTCATTGCTCTCTGCTGACTGTAGAAAAAAGGCCAAATTATTTGGCCTGTTAATTCAAGCCTCTGCATTCATGACTCCTCTTTGCCAACTCTGACTTTTAGCCTCATAATTCTTAAATTTCCTTGCTGGTAAAAATCACTTACAGTACTTTTTAAAAAAGTAGATTCCTAGGTTCCATCTCAGACCTACTGAATCAGAATCAACAAGGAAGGAGAGACCTGGGATGCTAAACTTGAGTTGAATTCCCTGTAATTCTTATTAGGGAAACATAGGAAACATTACACCAGCAGATCTGAACTGTTTGCTATCCTATATAATAAAAGCATAATATGCTAATTAGACTGGATGTCCTTCTGGATGACCTTTCAGACAAAGCCAGGGCTGCGAGGGCTGAGGCAGAGGCGGCTGCAGTGGCGAGGGTCAAGCCTCTGGCATGATTGTTGTGCATCGAGCCTCTAGTTTTACATAAATGCTTTGTATTTTCCCTTTTGTGTTTGTGTCTCTGTGTTCTTCTCCCTGCCTGAAGTGTCCTATCCCACTTCTGATATCAAAGTCATATTTATTTTCATAACCTAAAATACAGTCTTTTCTAAACGTCTTTTCCACTTTTTCATAATCTTTTCTTCTTCTGGTCTAACCATTGCCTTCTGATCCTTACATTTTCTTTTTAAAAACATTCTTTTTGCTTTATTGTATAAGAACCCTGACTGTGTTGTCATTGTGTACTACTGAAACATTATCCCCTTTTCTTTCTGCCTTATTGTGTGGAGTTCCAGGCTGTGAGCTCCTTGATGGTAAACTTTGTGTTATTTTTGAGTGAGAGTGTGTTGGAGTAGAAATAGCATGGATTTGAGGTCATACAAACTTACGTTGGCACTTCATTTTCTACTGGTACTTGGTGATCTTGGATAACAGTCTCACTGAGCCTCAGTTTTTCTCTTTGTAACATAGGAATAATATGTACTACTTAGAGTAGTGAAATTAGGATATGTATATCCTTACATTGATATATTATACAATCTTGGAAATGTTTTTGAAAGTTAAATGTCTTAAAGTAAACAATATACTCTATGTTATAATTTGTATTTTATTCTCAGAGAGCTGAAGAATATCAAACAATCTCTAATATGACCATAACTGTTATACAGAAGCTGACACCCTCATGCTTAAGCAATCTAAAGGGTGAGGAGAAATTTCCCCAGCAGTTCAGCTCTCCTGGGTAGGAAACCATATGCACAGTGTAGTTAGCCTAGTGCCCTTCCAGACGCCCCCCCGCCTCCCGCCCCCAGGGTCCTAAGCATTACCTTGAGCAGCCTGGAGAGCACAAGTAAACACCTGTACAGCATGACTCACCCACAGCCTATTCTCCACATAGATGTGTGTCTTGGCATGCTGTGCAGAGTCTTTGGCCTACAGAATTTAGCTGTTTTGTCTTTTATATAATGGAGTTACTGTTAAATTTATCTTGAGAAAATAGAACAACAACAAAAATCGTTGAAATTTACTGGCATAAAGGAAAGAAAATTTCTCTACAGGGCATGAGATAAATTCAGAAGAGATTCAGAATTAAAGTATATTTTGTTTATTTTGTTATTGAACTAACTATTCTTTAGACTATGAGCACCATTCAAATACATTTTACCTTATGGGTAAAATCAACCCGTAGTCTAAAAAAAGGGGTGGCGGGGAGGCTAGCTTGAATTTTAGAAAAGTCTGACCTATAGAATATATATATTTTAAAATTTAGCCTTACTGTTTTAAAATGTATATAATAACCAGAAACAGAGTCAAGTGTCTTTTACAATGACTAAGAACAATTTACAGTTTTAGTAGTTGCATGAAATTAAATATTTCTAGAGGACTTGAAAATAATTGTTTCATTATTCATTTACTTATCAAGTTTCTTTTTTCAGTGACTCCACAGTGTTAAGCTTTATTCCAGACCAGTCTAACATCACAAGTTAATAATTGGTGAAGTCTGAATTGAGGCTTTACTTTATGTGAAAGGAGAAATAAGATAGAGTCCCCTCTGGTTTATGGATTATCAGTGTGGGATTACAGACACCGCTTCACCCCACTCATTTATTCGTGACAAAGCGCCTCTCCCACATGGATTCGCTTTCCTTCATTATTTATTTCAGTATCTTTATACTACCTGATAAAAATCTCTTTTAGAATAATAGAATTTTATAGCTCAAAGGGATCTAGTCCAACTTCCTTTATAGATGGGGAAACTAAGACTCTGGTTAAGTGACTTTCCAGACTGACTCATTTCCTTTTTGATAGGATTGCATGATAGGGGGTGCCCTAATGACATATCTTGAGTTCAGGAAAGCACATTGTCAGAGTCTCTCATATTCTTGTGGACAGCATGAGGAAATGTGATCTGGGCGATAGTACAGTCAGGTGGATTTATAGCTGATTGAATACTTCTGCCCAAAGAGTGCTTTGTTGTCAATCTGTGCCTGATTATTTGAACTAGTCAGTTGAAATATAATAGGAGCACATGTAAATTCTATACTTTAATGAAATTAAATCAGCTGAATAGGTATAAGACTTAATAGCCTGTAAGTCCTGGTTGAATTATTAAGAGAGTAAGGTCTCTGGAATAAGGAATTTAACATTCTTTGCATTTTTGCTCACAGTTGTAGCATTTTGTTCAATTCTGAACACATTTAGGAAGGATGTTGACAAATTAGCTGCATCCAGAGGCTGGAAGGGTCATGAGAAGGATGGGGATGATACCAGAAGCCATCTCACATGGGGAATGCTTGAGGAACGCGATAGACTTTGGAGAAATAAAAACTAAGTGAAAATGTAATCCTAGGCTTCATGTATTTGAAAGGTTTTTTTGTCTGGCAGATGCCTCCCTTCATATTGCTTTCTTAAATAATGGCTTTATTCAATTGTCTGTATTGATTTAAAGTTTATTCCTGAATCTTTGTGTATAATTTAAATTCAAATGTCATAAAATATTTTCAAATGAAAGCTTATAATCAGACAAGTCATTTTTATGAGGCAAGTTAAATGGTAGATTTCATTATAAAAGAATCTCAATAACTAGATTTTAAAATAGCGATTAAATTGTACCACATTTACAATAGTGTTGCTTATAATATTTCTTTTACTTCAAGATGTTCACATTTTTACTCCAAATGCAGTTATAAAAAGGCTTTTTTTTCCTCACCCAGAAAAAGTTATATTGATAGAGAAATATCTTTCAGAAGGGAGGGGAGGAAATGAGGAGTAGGAATAGTGTACTGTAGCACAGTGCCTGACACAAAGTATATATGTAATAGTAGGAGTGGTTGCTATTTATATCTTCCTATGACTTGTTTCTCTACTAAAATATAAATTTATTGAGCACTTATTGAAAGTAAAGCATTTATTACGCATTTGGTCATTGATGAATGTTGTCTTACTCGAGAGGCTCTTCCCTTTTGTGTTTTCTGCTTGTTGAATAGTATCTCGTAGGTGCATTCATCTGGTTGCTTGTGCACATTTAAAAAGTGGTTCTGTGCAATGTAAAGAATATATTTGGAGGATGGTAATGTACATTTATTTCAAATTACTCATGATTTATCTTCTGAGTTTTAATGTCAGGGTCAAACTAATTAGTTTAGCTGTATGTAAACCTTATGAGGGTTCAGTGTTTGGAAATAGTAATCAATAAACTTATTTTCAAGGATATGTCACTTTTTGAAAGAAAAGATGTTTCTAAAATAATATTTTCAGCCAATTCAGTAAAGTTCTCAGGTATAAAGCTTGAGCTTATACTGAAATTTTCAGGAACTCATTTCTTTTGCTAACCACATTTATTGGTACTAAATTTTAGGTAAATTTGTTCAATTGTCCTTTTGGAAGACTATTCCCCCCGCCCCGCCCCGCCCCCTCACTCATGATTTTGTCATGCATTCCTTTCTAGAGCATGAAGGGGAAAAGCAAAAGTAGTCACGACTTGCTTAAGGATGATCCACACCTCAGTTCTGTTCCAGTTGTTGAGAGGTTGGTATGGTACTCGTGTGATTCTAAGGTCTCATTTTCTGGCTTAGATAATTTATAACTTTCTTTTTGAGTAAGCAGTTGTTACTCATATGTTAAATTTTTTTTAAACCCAGCCAAAAAGCTAAAGCATTTTGATAATGGAGGTAGTAGAGCTTCTAGCATATGGAAAACAGCACTGTAATCACTTTCACTCCTCTTGCTATCTAGTTTAGTTGAACTCATTACATTTAAAATTGTTAAACTTTTAAATCTCGGGATAGTTTGAAGACTAGGGAAACTGTTTGCTTTAACACTTTTATGTATAATTCAAAGTTGCTTTGCTGACTTTTTCCTTAGAGCAATTTTGTCTCAGTATGTTGGGTAAAAAAAATCAGAATTCAAGGGTTTTGTGAAAGTCACCACATTTGGGGCCAATCCAATGAGTATTATTTCTTATATATTTAAGGAGTTAACAGAAAATTATCTTACTATCTTTGTTGCTTCTCTTTGAGAAGGGAAGATATCTCGCTGGTACATATAATTGCATGTGAAATATTGGGCCAATGTCTTAAAGGGGGACTAAAATACTACTATACCAAGTTTAGCTAAATTTCAAAAATTCTGTTTTAAAACAGTCTTTTCTTAATGTCATTGTATTTGAAGGATTTGATTTCATGAACCAGAATATGACAAGCCAATGGGAGAAATTGTTTTCTGTAGTCCTTTGTTCATAAAAATAGCATTGTTGATTTTTGTTTTGCAATTTTTCTTTTAATTCCATTGATTTTGTGTATTTGTTGATGGAGTATCCCTCTTATTCTATTTATTAAAAAATGACTCATTTTCAGGATGTTTCCAGTTACTCTAGAATGACATTCTGAAATTTCTATGTTGAAATAAGTTTTTGAAGTATTAATCCAACAAAATATTCTAAATTTTTGGATTATTGAATAATTTTATTACTTCCATTTTGAAGCTAAAATTTATTTTCCTTATTTTTTTGTAGTGAAAAGGGGGATGCAGCAGGAGATTTAGATGATGTGAGTATCCATATATAAAGAAGTAATATGCAAGTTAAATCGGTACACTGTGAAAGGGGAGATGGAATACCCAGCACATACTCCATTTCAATTTCTGCAGGATGAAGAATTTGAGGGTGCAGAGAATTTTGAAAACATTGATGGTGATGAGAAGAACCTGATGAGAGAAAGAATTGCAAAAAAGTTAAAAAAGGACCCAAGTGCAACTGTTAAATCAGTTGAAGAGGGAGAAGGGGAGAAGAAATCAGTTAGCCGCAGGTAAGTTGCTTATTGTGCTTCTAGGTATCGGAGTATTTTTCTTTTTATATTTCATTTTAAATTAAGATTGAGTCCTCTGTTCAACTTACTGTTTAAAATACTATTTCTATAATGCTTGATATATGTACTAGTTGTGCTAAATTAGCCCATTTGGAAACATAAAAGAAAATCGGCCACTTTTAAAGTAATTACAGCGATGAATCAAATTCCACTTTATTTTTCTCTGTATAATTTGTTATATATGAGCAAGCAATATATTAGCTAGATGGGGAAGGTTGTGTTTGTTTAATATCAATGAGAGCAGCAGAATAATTGTGTAGAATGAAAAGAGATGTCTTCAGATTCAGGTGAGTAAAATTTCTGCAAACTGGTTAGGAAAATGTGTGGGCGTGAAAGCATTTTTTAAATACCTTTTCAAGTCTGATTTATACCCTATACCCCTCCTAATCTCAATAAATCTCAATTATAAAAAAATTTCAGCAAATGCCTGATAAAAAGTTGTTGAACTTTGTGACTCAACATTTTATTCTCCTGAAATTCAACTTAAATGAAAAATTCTCCTTTGTGATTCTATTATTATAACTTTATGGTATATGTTTTAAATAATATTACTTTAAAAAGTAATACTATTTGTTTTCTTTGGATGGCTTACATTTGGGGATAAGATACATGTAACTACATATAAACAACATTTTTTGTTGTTAATTTCTCAACCTCTTATAAAAAAAACGTTAAAAAGTATTCTCATGTTGTCATTGCTTAGCTCTCTTAATTTTTTCCTTTATGTAACCAGAAAAGTAATTTTCAAAAATTGTTACAACCTAAGTACCATTCAAAAATGGTACTTAGCAGTTACTTTAAATATCTTTTCTTTTTCCAGCAACATTCACCTGACAAATAATCACTGTTGAGTAATTTAATATAGTAGATTAACTTTGGGCCAGTAGTAACTGAAGATTTTGGTGATTATGTATATGCTTATTCATAAATGGAGTTGATGAGCCTCTCATCACCTTTCATTTAGTCAAATCATGAATACAGTGAAGAATCCTTTATTTCCCTCATTCAAAACAGATTTTCTGCTTTTTAAGAACTATGAGTTAGGTTTGTAATATGACAAAAATACACTTTTAATTTTAATAAATAAAACATATTTGCTATTTAAATGTTTCCTTAAGTTTTCAACTTTATCTTGTGGGCCTTAATACAATTTCAAATACTTATTTACCCTCTAATTAATAGAAGTTATAATTTAGCAAAGTTGAAGTTTCTGTAAGAACTAAAGAAAGCTTATTTAGCAAAATTGGCCTTAATAAACACCAAACATCTATTTGTAAGTGTTCTCTTTCCCAAATTTTCAATATTCACATCTTCTTCTCTCCCTCCTTCATCCTGTTTTTCTCCTACCTACAAAGGAAAATAAAAGAAAAAGAAGATAAGGAGAAAGTACTAATTTCTTAGGGAAAACACAGTTTTTCACTCTTTTTTTATACATTTCCATGTATAAAATTCCATGAGTATCTAATTGCCATTTATTTTAAGAACAAAAAATTTCCAAAATCATTACTGCTTTTGGTCAATTATACTAGCTTCACTATAGTTTAAGTCTCAAGCAAGTTTTATGTTAAAA
>PVJC01007439.1:33867-51776 GCA_004026665.1 Murina feae
GGCAGAGCATGGCCTGTGGGGATCAGCCGCTGTGGGGAGCGCTGGTCAGCGGAGTGGCGCTCCCACTGTGGGAGCACACTGACCACCAGGGGGCAGCTTCTGTATTGAGCGTCTGCCCCTGTTGGTCAGTACGCATCATAGCAACTGGTTGACCAGTTGTTCTGGTTGTTCCACTGTTTGCTTGCTGGGCTTTTTATATATATATCGATAGATTAAAAACTCAGTGATTTTGCTATATACAAACTTTTATCTGGATGTGCCTGAAGTATTCCATTATCCTTTGGTCAGTTTCTTTTTCAAGCAGGAGAGATCAGGGACTAGACCAGTCTACCAGCCATTTCGGCAAGGAGCCACTTGGAATTGCTTTTATTGGTAAAGAAACATCTGGAATCTGTTAAAGCTGCTTATCACTTTGTATGTTAAACCTACAGCAGGTTTGCTGAGAACTTAATATTTAAGCTGGGGAAATGGTACTTAGCAATATAATTTTCAACAAATTTATATAGAGTACAACCTTTCCCTAGTTATCTATTCTCAGCAATGTCTCTGGCTGTTCCATTGAAAAGTACTCAGGAGTTCAAGAGAAATAAGTCCAAAGTTCTTCCTACCTCATCTCCTTTCTTTTTTCTCATTACATTTATTCTGACTTCTTTAGGATTTTGGTCCCTTGCCTCTTCCCATTTCTAAATGCATCAGTCTCACTTTCTTATTCAGCCCACCTTCTCTAAGCCTCTATCTTGAGTACTGAATGTTGATGAGCAAAAGCACATGGCCAAGTACAAGCCCAGCCTTAGCTGTGCCTGCAGTGCTTCTTTATTCCCCACTTCCCAACATGCTTACTTCAACCCCAGTCTCACTCTCATCAGATCACCTGGCAGCCTGTTCTGTGAACGAGGAGTACCTTCTTCCACTCTTATTCTTTTCTCTTAAAACCTTTATGCTTTTCAGACCTTACACTTTAAAGGGAGAGGAATCCCTCTATCCTTTCAAAATGATCCCATCCCATTCTCTTTCCTTTGGCTTCAGTTTTTTCTCTTCCCTGGTTCCTTTCCTTAGGCTTGTGATTAAGCATCTTCCAGCATTCAAGAATAAAAAGAAAACCATTCCGTTTTATGTCCTATCTCCACCTTCTTACTTTGCACTTATTTCTAAATACATGTCATCGAGCTTTCTCCTCATCATCCACTAAAACTCCTCTCACTAAGGCCACCTAACTGACAAATGTAATGGCTGCTTTCCGGCTTTCGTTTTTCTTGGTGTTTGTGCTGTGGATTTGACATTTTTTTATTTGTCCTCTCAAAACCGATCTTCCTCAAGAACCGAATTCTTAAAATGTAATCTGTGGGCCAATAGTATTAATATCACTTGGGGAGTTTTTAGAAATGCTGAGGCACAGGCCCCAGCCCACACTTTCCAAATCAGAATTTGCATTTTAACAGGATCCCCAGGTGATTTGTGTGTCTATTAAAGTTTGAGAAGCACTCCTCTAACATACTAATTTTTATCCCTGCTGCTAGACTCCTAGACTGATTCAAGTTTATGAAATCTTGACTCCAAGATCAACAACTTGTAGGCACATTCTCTGACTCCTAGGGCATCTCTATTGCATCTTTCTCAACTTCTGTGATAGTTAGTATGACATTAGGTTACACGTTTCCCCTTCTTTCTGTACTTGTATTGTAATTTTCTTACACAAGGCAGAGCTTGTGTCCCTTTATGTTTTATCTCTGTGGTCAAAGATCATAGGTACCTAAATATTTATATGAATGAATGAACAAAAAATGAGTGAATCCTTTATTGACAAATCAGTTTCTCCTCCAGATCTTGTAAGTAACTTGCTTGTATTTATCACATGGGATTTGTTGGTTTGCCTATCCGTTGGCTGAGACAGAGCTCCTTCAGAGACTCTTACTTATCTTTACATCCTCTGAGTCATATGCATATAGTAATTGGTCATTAAAGTGTAATGAGTGGATGAGTAAGTGAATGAATACAATTGTTACTTAGTAGAGGAATGGTTTTCACTGTGCACTGTACATTATATTCACTAGATTTCACTCCTGACTGAATATCAGATTCATATTAGGTTCACATTGGATGCCTGGGCCTCACTCCCACAGATTCTGTCATTTTATCAGGAGTGAAGCCTGGGCACATCTTTTTTTTTTTTTTTTTTTTTTTTTTTTTTTTTTTTTTTTTTTTTTTTTTTTTTTTTTTTTTTTACTTTTTAACTTTTAATTAAGTATCATATACACATGGAATATATCTGTATAAATTATATTTCATAGTACATATATCATAAACTTATACAGCTTGCTGAATTTTTATAAGCCAAATACATCCACATACCCACCAAATACACCCATATACCCACCCAGAACAAAAAGCAAAACTGCTATTACCTGGAAGTCTCCCTCTTGCCCTATTTTGTTATTTTCTCCCTCATTTTCTAGTAATAGTAAACATTTTTCTAACTTCTAAAAACATGCATTAATTTAGGACAGTAATTCTTTATACTAGTAAAAATGCTCCAGATAGTCTACTATGTACCCAGAGTTAGAAACCTAGTCCCCACCAAACTTACACTCCCTTGGTTATTTCTGAGAATAACATAGAAGTAGATTTTTTAAAATTATAGTGTTACCTCAGATCTTTTTTGTAGTCTAACAGGGATAAGACATTCATATCAACTAAAGTGAATTTTGATCTTTGAAAAAGATAAGGGGCCAATATAGTGGAAATCAAGTAACTTTAGAAGAAGGAAAATATGATATTTGGGTATTCCTAGTGTTTTAAAAGATGTGTATTGGTAAGGATTTAAATCAGTCTCCTTGAACCTTTTCTGTATATTTGGATTACTTGAGAACAGATGATCAGAATTTTTGGTGTGGGATCATAGACATTTTGAAAAGAACCTAAGTTATTCTGATGTGCACTTAAGATTAATTGAAAGTTAGGGGAAATTGGAGTTTGTATTTGGAAAGTCCCATTTTAAACTTAGTGTAAAGAATCCTTTACTTGCCTGTAGGTGGAGCTCAGTTGCTGCAAGTTAACCTTGTAAACCAAATTGAGTTGACTGCCCTAATTGTTTTTTGCATATGTGTATTGATTCATAATAAATGGCCAGTGAGCCTGGCTGGCATGGTTCAGGTGGCTGATCATCGACCTATGACCCAGGAGGTCACCGTTCAATTCCTGGTCAGGGCACATGACTGGGTTGTGTGCAGGACCAATTGGGGAGAAACATCTCATCATTGATGTTTCTATCTCTCTCCCCCTCTCCCTTCTTCTCTGAAATCAATAAGAATATATTTTTAAAAACGAAATAAATGGCCAGTGAAATCAGATGTAACAAGTGACTAGACAGTCAAAAATCAGTGGTTTGTTGTGATTTTTATAGTCATTATGGAAATTCTCTTTTACTGTATTATTTCTATTGTTGGTAGTTTTATTGTGATTTCTAAATTATTTTCATCAAATTGAAATATAAATCAAAGAAATCTTGACACATACCATCATATCTCAATTTTTAAAGGTTTGATAGTAATCGTTCAGGGTTAATTAGAGTGCTATTAGTTTTAGAGTTGAAACAGTTACTGTGGCACTACTCCTTTTTC
Organism: Murina feae; assembly: GCA_004026665.1. Classification (NCBI taxonomy): domain Eukaryota; kingdom Metazoa; phylum Chordata; class Mammalia; order Chiroptera; family Vespertilionidae; genus Murina; species Murina feae. Next base: position 37,485 of record PVJC01007439.1, read on the forward strand.
ATAAACCAGCTCTCTTATTTGGTAAAGTTAAGTGGAATTTATGTTTTACTCATGAGCTGTATTAGGTTGACTGAATATGAAATATCTTAGTGTAATGAAAGCATCAGAAATGTAGATATGAATTTTGCAGTTGAGGCTAAAGATCTAATGAGCTGGAGTGAACTTTAAATTATGGAGCGAGGGATAATAGTCATAAATACCTCCAGAGGCCTGGGTGAACACCCGGATGATCTCTTGCTAATTTTAGTCTCTCACATCTCCATTTGTTAGGATTTCTTATGGAACTATGAACCTCCCCGCTTCCTCCCAGTATTTCTAGCCTTCTCAAAAACATTAATAACTTTTCTCTTAGCTTTTGGGAATTTTTGAGTTTTAATATACTTCGTTTTCTGGTTTCTCTTAATGATTAGACTTAGGAAGTACAGAGTTGTCTTTGTACATAAACTGTTTGCTTTAGCAAATTTGAAAAGATAGTACAACATTTAAATTTCAGAAATTTAAAGATAGTACACATTTTATAGTGATTGTAAAAATTCTAAAAGAACCAATGGACACAGACAGTAGGGAGATGAGGGCTTGTGCTTGGAGGAGGTGATGGCGGGGGAGACGTCAATGGGGGAAAGGAGACTCATGTAATACTTTAAACAATAAATTATTTTAAAAAATCTAAAGATTACAATAACAAGGATGGAAATCCACAAATATTCTAACAACCCTATTAAAACCATTGAAATCTTTATCTCTAAGAAGGCCCCTCTTCATCTCATCAGAACATTTACAAGGAGTGAAATTGAACAGCTCGAGCATTTCTGCTTTCTTTCGCCTTCTTTGCCTCAGTGTACTTAAGCAAATACTAAAAGGGAGTAAAGAAAAGAAACAGCAATCTATATACTAGGTCATTGGTCTCTGAATAAAGAAAATTGCATTAATTATTTCTTTGGTATGGAGTAGTAGTGGTCCAGAGGCTGTATTTTCATGACATATTTGGGTTTAACAGTAGATCTGAAGCTTTGGAGCAGTTGTACTTTTAATTAAGCTTGCATTTAGTAGCACTTTGTTTTCAGTTTTTATTTGTTCTTTCCTATCCAATCATTCTATTCTCAAACATATGTTACTCTTGGGAGTCATTGTGCAGGAAGTGCTGTGTGCCAGACAGTACTAGGCTCCAGGGACGCGAAAGTAAAGGAGAAAGGGCTTCTGTCTGCAAACTTTCATAAGATAGTGTAAGAGTAAGAACTAATAAACAAGGAACTACAATTCAAAATGGAAGTGTGTGCAAAGAATTATGGAATCTAAGTAGGCTATATATTTCAGGAAAAACTCAAAATACCAGGTTAAAAAGGGTTGAATATAAAATTGCCATTTTTGTAGGTCAAGAAAAGTAAAATATCAACAATTTTGTAAGTTTCACCCCAATGCTGGTAAGATAAACACTTTTTTTTGGAGCCATTCTTTAAAAGAAATAACATTTTAGCATTAAATTAAATCCTTTAATGTTGCATAATCTCTGAATATAGATTAATGGTTGTTTTATTACTTTTACCTGTTATGTGTAAAATTTTGGAACAGTAGCAATTATAATGTAAACCATACCATCATTTGTCATTTCTGGCAAGCTTTCATTTTGCTTCTGTTTGGATCTTTATAGCAAGAATTTTGGATATTCTGGACAAAACCATGCCTTTGACTGTTTGAAATAAAATGCCACTTTAGAAATGTCCAGTTAATTCATCGAGAACCTTAATCCATATCCAAGGAGTCACCTTTGAAATAAAACAAAACAAAAAATTCTTGAATTTCAGTTATATGTTTTAGAAATATGACAACCTTACTGTTTTTCCAATTAGATTTTGTAGGGCAGACAGGATGCAGTGAAATGCACATGTGGGGAGATTCTCCTGCCCCAGTGAAAAGGAGTACTTGCGTATCTTTAGAATGTGTGGATTTGTGTTACCCTTCAGTTATATTCTATTGCTCTTGCAGTATTATTTGTTTATAGGGAATGGAGCTGTACTTTTGACATGTAGTATTGAGATTATGTGCAGAAAAACATTCTTCAAGTATTCAGCATTTGAGGAAGTGTTTTTTCTTTACCCTGGAACATATATAATCACGTTGGAATGTTTTGAAATGTTCATTGCTTTTCTGCCTTCCTTGTCTTCCTAATGAATTAATTCACCTGTGGATTAAATGGGCAAGTATAAGTTGGATAAAATGAAGAAGAGAAGGGCCAACTAAGACACGGAGTTCTTTGTTTAGCATTAAGTTAAAAGCACATGAAATTACACAAGCCATACTCTATAAAACAAGAACTATCCAAATGACCTAGAGACAGATTTTAAAAATTTGTTTGACTTTTACAAAATGCATATCTTAGGACCCACTCCCCTCAAGACAAACCAAAAAAAAAAAAAATCTCATTCAGTATGTCTAGCATGTGATTTGCTCATAGTTTTTGTAGCCAATTAATTAGTGATAAAATTGCATGTTATTTAACTTTTTCTTGTATATTGGAAACATAAATGAATAAAGGTAAATAAGGTTAAAAAGCAAGTTTGGATCTAAATTATCAAGATTAATCTTCTAAATGAGTGGCTTTTTTGGGGGGGAGTAATATTCTCATTTTGTTTTATTTTTTATTTTTTAATTTAGATTTTAAATCTTTATTGTTGAAAGTATTACATATGTCCCCCTTTTCCCCCTTTGACCTTTCCCACCCTGCCCCCGCCCCCTCCCTAGGCCTTCACCACCCTGTTGTCTGTATCCATGGATTATGCATATATGCATATTAGTTCATTGGTTGATTTCTGTCCCCCCCAACATCCTTCTCTACCTTCCCTCTGAGGTTTGACAGTGTTTGATGCTTCTGTGTCTCTTGGTCTATTTTTGTTCGTCAGTTTATGTGCTTTTGTTCTACTTCGTTAGCCTTACTGAATCTTGGCCTTTATTTTAGCTTGTCTTTTAAAAAGCGGACACAGTATACAAACTGTTCAGTAATTGAAGTTCTTTCTACGTTTTTGCCAATTTTGATGTGTTAGTCATATTTATCTCTCCTCGCTCCTTAGTCTTTATTTAGATATATCATGTATATCAGTTTATTCAATATGTTACATTTATATTGATTTCAATGTGTTTGCTATTTAATTGCACTTATGAGAATGTTAAACCTTAAATACGATTTCCATTATACTTTGAAGTATATCCATAACTTTCTAGACTTTTAATGTGATTTTATATTTAATTTATTTTTCTTCTACTTTTAATTTTTTTAAAAAGATCCTTAATACATTTTCCTGGTACTGCCAATTACCAATCTTGTTATGGCAACTTACTCTGATTTCTGTTTTAAATTTTATGGTATTGATTTAGCTGCTGCTTTAAAGAACTGTCTTGTTAAACAGTCTCATTTATTACATGATAATGGGTAAGTTTCTGTGCCTACTGAAAAGCATTTTTCTTACGGTCAAAGGCAGATATTAATTGGCATATGAGTTTCAATACTGAATTTTTTTTTAAATTTGTATTTTCAATTTGTTCTGGAAATTCATTAGATCAAAGGTATATATGCACTCAACAGATAGGAAGTTAGAATTATTCTCTAATGTATATTTAATTTTCTTGATTCTATAAAAAAGAATGTTTTCTTAACTTTGTAAGTTACATAATGACTTCATGGCAATTTCTTCTTCTTTTTAGATAAGTGCCTTTTTAGTTTTATTAATCATTACAAATTAATAGAAAATTTCCGGATATGCTTATTTGTTCACAATATTGACAGTAACTTGAAATTCCTTAAAGAGAGGGTTGTTTAAGGGAGTTAAAAAGAAAACCCTTGGCTTGGCTTCAAAGAGTTTAGAAAGATATCATGTAGGCATCAAAGACGAGTGTTGTAGTTGTATTTTATATCCTGCTGCTGTTCATTAAGACTCCGTTTTAGGTGCAGGTTGTATGTACTTGCCCAGTCCCCAGAAAAAGAGATTTGTGGCTGACGTGTGAGAGTACATTTGATGTGATAGGAGGTGGGAATGTCTAGCCCTGATGCTGCTGGAGAGGAGCCTAGAGATTGAAGGCTAGGATAACCTAGCAAAGTTATTCACCACCCTTAATTTTTCGGCTTTATGCTCGTTATTATCAGGATTTATCAGTATTCTAGTGAAGTTTTAAAAATTGTATTTTATTCCTTTCATTGTTTTATACTATGCTATGCAGGATGGAAAGAATGTTGGAACAAAATGTGTTTGCATTTTAGTAGATATCGAAAGGCCTTTGCACATAGTTTTTGTAGCAAATTAATTAGCGGTGAAAATACCCGTTACTTAACTGTTGCAGAAGACAATGGTCACCCTACTCCAGGGAGGTCAAGTGAGAGGGTTCCTTCTCTTGGCCAAACTAGCCAACGTTTTCAGTGGGAAGAAAAGGACTTGCACTTAAGCACAGCCTGCAACAAAAATTAAGCACCTATGACCCTGAGATGGGTTAACAGCCTAAGAATGGTTGACTTGCAGCATCACTGCTTTGAGTTTTTGGTGTTATGGCTATAATATGGAAGGAGGTCTCAACTAACTTAATTCATAGAATTAGATGGAGCCTTTTATGATGTCCAGGAGCTCCTACTCACTCAAAGTACTTTTCATAAAACACTGATTAAATACTGTTTATTCCAACAAAAAAGCATAACAATCACTCGTGTGTGAGAAAATTAATTTGCTTGTTCTTTTTAAAAGTTTCAAAAACATTTTAAGAATGTAAGTTCATATTGTATATTCTTTATTGAATTGTTCTTTTTAAAAACACTGTAACTGCTGAGGTTTAGTATTAATCAACACCTGGCACCTAAACCAAGTTAAAACAAAATGAAAACATTAAAACCTCCTATGAGCCCTAACCAGTTTGGCTCGGTGGATAGAGCATTGGTCTGAGGACTGAAAGGTCCCAGGTTCGATTTCGGTTAAGGGCATGTATGTTGGTTGTGGGCACATCCCCAGTAGCGGGTGTGCAGGAGGCAGCTGATCGATGTTTCTGTCTCATTGGTGTTTCTAACTCTCGATCCCTCTCTCTTCCTCTCTGTAAAAAAAAAAAATCAATAAAATATTAAAAACAAAAATAAAAACAAAAACAAAAAACCCTCCTATGAAGCTCTGACTTGGAAGTAGAGTGTACTGAAGGGATTCGCCTCCTCTGGCTCTTTAAGGTGAAAAGCTCCCAGTTCCCTAGCAGAGCAGGTGCCTCGCCCAAATGTATTTTTGCATGCTGCCACGTTCTCTTCACATTAGCCAAGTTCTGCTTACATTAACCTTTTTGTTGTTGCATAGCCCTTCCATGATATGTATGATACCTTCAACTAGAGGGTTATTTAAGTATATGCTGTTTTCCAAAATCTAGAGATTACATGCTTATTAAATCTTAAACAGAAAAAAAAATGGCTAAAAAATAGAGATAATGGAACAAAATACAGAGCCAAGAAATAGACTTACACAAATATCAACTAATTTTTGATAAAGTGCAAACATAATTTGATTGAGAAATTATAGTCACTTCAACAAATGGTGCTAGAACAATTGGAGGTCTTTATGCAAAAACACACAAACAGAAATATGAACCTTAACACATACCTCTGACTTTGTACAAAAATTAAGTCAAAAACTACTAAGCTTCTGAAAGAAAACAGATGAGAAAATCTGTATGGACCATGTTTTTATAGATTTTTAGACACACACAAAAAAACATGGAAGTCACTGATAAATTGGATTTCATCAAAATTTAAAAATTTTGCCCTGGCCTGGTGGCTCATCTAATTGGAGCATTGTCTGTACACCCAAAGGTTGTGGGTTCGATTCCTGGTCAGGGCAATATTTAGGTTAGGGCTCAATTCCTGTTGGACACTTATGGGTGGCAACTGATTGATGTTTCTTCCTTCTCTCTCCCTTTCTTGCTCTCTAAAAATCAATAGAAATATCTCCTCTAATAAAGATTTTAAAAAAATTTTTAAACTTTGGCTCTGCAAAAGATGCTGTTAAAGGGATGAAAAGACAAGCTGTAGACTCGGAAATATTATTTGCCAATTACACATCTGATAAAAAACTTGGACCCAGAATATATAAAGGACTCTATTGTTTAAAACTCAGCAACATAACAAACAAACCAGTTTAAAAATTGGACAAAGGGCTCTAGCTGGTTTGGCTTAAGGATAGATCATCAACCTGTGGACTGAAGGGTCCTGGGTTGGATTCCGGCCAAGGGCCCATACCCAGTAGGGGGCATGCAGGAGGCAGCCAATTGATAATTCTCTCTCATTATTGATGTTTCTCTCTCCCTCTCCCTTCCTCTCTAAAATCAATAAAAATATATTTTAAAAATATTGGACAAAAGATCTGAACATATATTTTTCCAAAGGTATATATATATAAGGCAAACAATATATGAAAATATTTTATATGTACATTCTAACTGAGATGACTATTATAAGCAAAAAGGGACTTAAAAATTTCTTTGTGTTGTTACTTCAGAATACATGTAGTGAATAAGGAGCTAGAAAAAAGGTAAAACCTTATTTCTTTCTAAATATGGAATTTAATTATTTCTACCTGAAGGGAACATAGAGCTTAGTTTCTAATGCTGGCTCTCAGTTTTGTATTTTACATAAAATCCTGAAGTTGCCTACTAAAGCATAGGAGAAGAGTAGTATTGCAGGAGTAAGGGAAGAGTGGTGAAGCTGGAGGGTGTTCCAGTCTTCCCTTATTTGTATTCGCAAAGTTTAACTTACTCAGGATTACTCTCCAAGTAATGGACAATCTAAGGTTTAAGCTCAGATACATTTGACTTACATGCCATAATATACCTTCCCTGAGATGCAGCGTAAAGAATGAGATATTAGAATGATGGACCAAGGATGCAGATAGTACATGCAAGGGGATAGGGGAGAGTTTGATGTCCTGATAACTGAGGGAACTTGTGTACATACGGGCACACATCTGTAGGAATTTTGGTATAAAGTATTAGAGAAGTAGACGGGCCAGATCAAGATGGGCCTTGTATTGGCATATTGAGAAACTGGACTTTGACCTTTAGATTGTGGAGAGCAATATAAAGGTTTAAAATTGGAAAGTGACATGATTAGGTTTTTGTCTTAGAGGGCTCACGGTGGTAGTAATGTGGAAAATAAATTGGAGGTAGCCAAGACTATATATAGTTGAGGAGACTCAGAGATTGCTTTAATGGTCCAAGTCCAGACAAGACATGATGAAAGCCTCAATTAAGACAGTGTTTGTTTCTTGGGTAATTTGCATTCAGAAAACATTTTTTCCCCAAACATCTATAATATGCATGTAGTAAATCCTATATAATCCTATATAATAAAAGGCTAATATGCAAATTGTCCCCTTGATTGTGACTAGAAGTGTGACCAGGGGGCAGGGCAGGCTGGCCAACCACCTGTGGCCCCTCCCCCCTGTCCAGCCTGGCCCAATCAGCCCCTGTCAGGGTGGGCCAGCAGACCCTACTCATGCACAAATTCGTGTACCAGGCCTCTAGAGATAAAGAAAGATAATACTCTTGCCCACATCTCAGCTGAGGCAGATAGATAGCCATCTATACTCACAATGAACTCTGTAAAACAGAGGTTCAGAGAAAATATTGCAACTTCTGGAGTAGAGAGAGATTAATTTTGATTTTAGGGATCAGGAAGTCTTCATGTAAGCATACTAGATAGCATTAATACTAGGCCTTGAAGAAGAGTTAGAGTTTGAATAAGAGGAAATGGGTGGGAAAGGAAATTTCCAGTAGAGGAAACTGAGAAAAGTGCAGCGTGTATTTGAAGAACAATCTGTTATTATCAGAAGAGAGAATGTAGTTGGAAATAAACCTGGAAAGATAGGTTGGGACCAGATTATTGAGGTCCCTATCAGAATACTGAAGGCAAATAAAACTCATTTTGCTTGATTTATGTGTTAATTCAAGTGTACACTTAAACATAGATCAACTGCTTTTTTCAATTAGAGTAAATTTGAGAGATTCAAAGTTGGGTGAATATGGATTTCTACATTTTTGGAGGGGAGTAATACAAGTTGAAAGGCTTGGTGAGATTAGTATATTAGATAATTATGTTTATTTTACTTTTTATCATTTGAAAGTGAATACCAAACCCCTATAGTAAATAAGGTGGTAGTTTAGGGAAGAGGAATGAATCTATCTAGTGGCAAGATGAAAATAAATTTTATTTCTAGCCCTATGCTAAAAATGTTATTTGTATAATATATCTTTTATAAAATATATTTTTATTTACTTCTGATAAGAAGGGAGAGAGAGATAGAGGTAGAAACATCAATGATGAGAGAAAGTCATTGATCAACAGTCACCAGCATGCTTCATACTGAGGATTGAGCCCATAATCCATGCATGTTCCCTGACCAAGAATCCTGGTCCTCCTGGTTCATAGGTCCACACTCAACCACTGAGCCACTCCAGCCAGGTTGTGTAATGAATCTTACTCATAATTTAATAACAACTGTGATCTATAAAGACTTAGATTCTGATCCCAGCATCATTTACTCTAAATGAGATCTGAACAAATCAACATTTCTGAGCCTGTCTCCTCATCTCAATAGGGATGTGGTCAGGCTAAATGAAATACCATAATTATGTGAGACTACTTTTAAAACATGATGCCATTGATGGCCTATGATTATAGAGTTTAAATCCTTTGATGCTGCACAGTGCAACCCTCTCATTTAACAACCATAGAAGAACTCACTTTTTGATACTTACTTTCAACAATGGCATATTTCAAAATAAAATGAAAAATTAATTTGTCAGGAAACTGACAATAATTATTATCAATAGGATTTATGGCAACAGAGTAGTCTTTAAGGAGATGTATGTATTTAAGGGATATGACACCAATGAAGCAGAAGAGATGAACTCCATCCATGGGGACATTTTGGAGAGATGAGCCAAGCTTACCTAGAAAGAAAAGTAGTCACTGCTGTCCTTCATAAACATTCTGGTTCTCTCACCTCCTACATCCCTCTGATGAATACATAGAATGTGCTTTGTATAGATGTGAATATTGCTAAAATCATGCTCCTATAAAACATGAACACGTAAAATTACTTAAGACAGTAATACATTAAAAAGTTCCAAATGGCATAGACAGACTGAGTACTCTACGTAGGAAATTCCAAGTAAAATGTTAAGTCAGATGAGGTTAATTGGTATTCCTGAAGGCGTGTGTTAAGGCAAGTTTATTCTGCCAATAGCCAGAACCTCAAGTGGAATAAGTACATTACAGGAGAATTTTGCTTGTAAAAGAAATGATCTCTTTTAAATTAATAGGTATGCTAATTTGTTATATTTTAATTAAGTTGTTAATTACCATTTTTATTTCATTTGTTCCATTTTGAATATTTATAAAAATGGAAGCATTATTTTTTGGAGCATCCTGTTTATAACAAAAACATAACTTCATAAAACAAAAATAGCATGTGTCTACAAATGTGATTATGGACATGTTCACTTAAGGAAACAAATTTAAAAGATAAATTTCTAATTTTAGCTAGTGTAGGCAACTGTTTTATTTTAGAAAGATAAATGTCCTGCTAAAAATTCACTGATGACATTTATTGCTTAGGAAAGCATGTTGCTTTATTTTTTCCTTCTATGTGTTTTTTTAATATAGCACTTAAAATCTTACTAAACAAAACAAACATAAAATGTCACTTTTTAAAATGAGGTACTAGTAATAAAGTTTTCCTGTCTACTTTTAACATTGTGATTCTGCTTGAATATTTACAATATTAGAATTTTGGTATGCTAAGAGTTTTAAAATATAGCTTAAGTGTTTTAAGATAGGTTTTTAAAGGTTTCGGTTTTTAAAGGTTTCTTTTCCCAAAAAATTTACTCAATAAACTAAGTATTTTTATGGATTGATGTGACTTGATTTTCTGCATTTAATGAGGTGGTTGATAAACAGGCTACTGAAAACAGCTGTGTAGATTGTGACCAGAAAAAGAGGGCTTAGCCAGAAAGTGTGACCTGGAGTTCCATTCAAAGCCAAGAGCACTGGTGAAGGGCCTCATTAGCCTCAAGGAATGGCTGCCTTTTTCTAATATTTCAGCCAAGAAAAAATGTATTTATATCCTTGGAGGTTCTGACAGAGGGGGTGCCTTTTTCTAATTCACATAAAGGCACTCCATGTGCTAAGCTTGTGGATAAATTTAGAAGTATAAGATAATGAGCAGGTAGATATGGTGGTCTGTTTGCCAGTGGTTACTGTGACACAAAGGCCTAGACGTGGCAGGTTTTAGTGACATAAGGCAACTTGGAGACAGTGTATTGCAGTAGGAAGAGCTCTGGGAAGGGGTTTCAAAAGCCAGGGTCCTAGTCCTTGTACAGGTTTTCCCCCCAACTCTTTGGCCTTGGGTGTTCTTTTATGAAAATGAAAGGTTTGAACTACCTTCCATCTTCCAGGTTACATCCAGCACAACTTATATGAAAAGTTTTATCCAGAGCATGGTAAGCAGGGAGAAGTTGGAGCTGGGAATTTTCCAAAGTAGCACATCTTTCATGTCATTAAAAACCTTGAGCTGTCTATTTAAGTGATCTATAATAATAGGTCTTGAAATCAAGCAGTCCTGTTTACTTACTTTCTGTTTAATTTGCTTCTTCTTCTCTTCTCCCTCCTCTTCTAGTCTGATTTGTTGTTACTGTTTTTTTTTTTTAGCTTCTTTTGCTGGAAGCTTAGATAGTTGATTCTAGACTTTCTTTTCTACTACAAGCATTTAAAGCTCTAAATTGCCCTCTAAGCACTGCTTTCTCTGCATTTTACCAATTTTAATATATTGTTATAACAGTCTATTTTATGTCATGCCTAAGCTATACACCCTAGTTGTTCAATCAAACACTAATATAATTGTTGCTCTGAAGATATTGTATAGATGTGAGGAAAGCTCATAATCAGTGACTTCATGTAAAGGAGATTATCTAAGATATTCTGGGGTCTGATTCCATCAGTTAAAAGACTAAGAAGCAGAGCTGAGGCTTCCTTGAAGGAGAAATTCCAGTCACAGTCATCCATAGCAGTTTGAAGTTGTGCTATGTGGGAGACTTCCAACTTGCCCTTCTTTATGTCCCACATGCTCAAATGCTTGGTCCAGATCTTTGGAATTTACTATTTACTGGTTATATATATTCTACTAGTCCTGTTTCTCTAGTTGAACCTGGACTGATTGAAATGTGCTTATATCCTAAGTTTCCCTTGTGTCTTTTTTGACCTTTGGGTCATTTAGAAGTGTGTTGTTTATTTCCGAAATATTTGGGAATTTCCTAGATATTTTTCTGTTACTGATGTCTAAATTAATTTTATTGTGGTCAGAGAACATATTCTGTATGATTTCAGTTATTTTACATTTATTGAGACTTGTTTTTTGGCCCAGGATGTGGCTTATCTTGGTGCATGTTCCATGTGCATTTGAAAAGAATGTGTTCCCTACTGTGGTTGTTTGGAATGCTCTAAAAATGCCCCCAATATTTTTTGTGGTGCCTTAGATTTGCATTCTAATGCTTAAATTGCACCTGGTAGCTCACAAATTTCCTTGATTGATCAGACTTTTTAAATGAACTTATTTCTGAATATCTAAAAAGACAAGCAGTAAGCTCTGACTTTATTAATTATTTCAATTAGTAAGTTAACAGTTATTTTTAACTTTTTTTCTTGCTATTTGATTATTTGTCATAAGTCAGATTATATATGACAACTGTTAGTTCACGTCTTTTGCTTTTAGTTTTATCCTATATAATACTTAGAAATCTTTCTGTTTCCTGCTCATTATCCAAGAATACATTTTTAGTTGGTAAACTTTATTGGATATGTACTACTTAATTTTCTTCAGAAAACTTTGCATGTGTGTGTGTGGCACTTTTGTTTTATTTTCTTGGTCTTAGAATAGATAAAGTACAAGGAAATGAAAAATCAAATCAGTATATTCTTTTTTTTTCTTTTCTTTATTATTTTTAATTTTTAAAAAATTATTATTACATAAAGCTTTACAAAGATTAGTACATATATCTCTTTTTCTCCTTGCCCTTCCCCCTGCCTCCCCTACCCCCAGTGTTTTGTGTCCATTGGTTATGCTTAAATGCATGCATAAAAGTCCCATGTCTGATCTGTTACCCCCCCCCCTCCCCGCCCCATCGTCCCTGTCCTTGTTGCTGTAATTTGACAGTCTGTTTGATGCTGCTCTGCCTCTAAATCTATTTTTGTTCACCAGTTTATAATGGTTATTATTATCCATAGATGAGTGAGGACATGTGGTATTTGTTTTTCCCATCTCTAAGAAAGCATTATTAGGATTAAAATAGCTTTTTGAATTTTCAAAGTGTGTCGTTTTTTTTTTAAACCAAGTGAAAGAAGAGTCCTATCTACTAAAGAGCTAATATGCAAATGGTTGTCACGCCCTCATGCTATCATGCCTTAACTGCTCAGACACTCAGCACTGGGGAGAGAGGGTTGGGGACCAGCCAGACACAAATGAGCTCATGAGAGAGGAATGGGGACCAGCCAGGCTGCAGCACAGGAGAAGGACAAGTCACCTGCCCTGCGGTCCCGGTGTCAGCAGCTGTGGCCCAGGCGAAGCCGCTGCCCACAATCCCCTGTGGCTGCGGCCGGCCCAGGCGAAGCTGGCCTGGGTCCTGGGTGCCTGCAACTGTCCAGAGGGAGGGAAGCCCAGGTCCTGGGTGCCTGCACCGGCTAGAGGAGGGAATCCCAGCTCTGGGTGCAGGGCGAGGCAGAGGTGATTTGGGGCAATCAGGTCAGCAGGGGAGCAGTTAGGGGCAGTCAGACCAGTAGGGGAGTAGTTAGGGGCTATCTGGCAGGCAGGCAGTTGGGTTAGGGGCCATCAGGCAGGCAGGCAGGCGAGTGGTTAGGAGCCAGCAGTTCCAGATTGTGAGAGGCAGTCAGACATCCTCTAAGGAGCCCCCAAACACTCCATGCATGAACTTTGTGCACCAGGCCTCTAGTAAGTAAATACAAACAAGTCTTCGGACCCTTTTCTTAGAAGATTCCCTATATTATTCCTTTAAATCATATGCTTATTATTTGTGATTAGGCTATAATTTATGTAATATATGCTATAAATTTTTGTAATGAGTGGGAAATAGACTAGATGACCTGTTTAAGCTTTAATGAATTGAAAATATTCCTTATATTTGAGACTTGGATGGTGCCTGAGAAGCAATCTAAGATAGAATTTCACCAAGTCCCAGAACTCATTTTCCTGGAATTTATTCCATGGTATAAGCTGTTATATCATCTTTGTCTGGGATTTATTTTTCCATGTTGTTCCTTTTCCCATTATCCTTAGTAATTGAAACTTGACAGTAGAAAAAGAAACTCATTTGTAGGAATAAAAATGTATTGTGATAGTAGAAAAAAGTATTGCTTTGGAGTCAAACAGACCAAGTTTGGAATATCAGCTGTGCCATTTTTAAATTTAGGGCCTTAAATCTGAGCCCTGGCTTCTTCATTTTAAAATAGTAATAAAATACTTATTTTATTAGGTTATTATATGATGAGTTAGTAGCATTCCATAAATCATAGTTATTAAAATCACATCAGTTACATTTTCTTTTCTGTTTTCAAGATACTTTGTACTTATATTATTCTCTATTATATTATATTTTCAGAATCTTTCAAGTGACTTTCTGAATACTGTTTACATTTTGAGTTTCTTAATTTAAGAAAAATGATTAATGTATAATACATTAAAAATGTTATTGATTGATTTTAGAGAGCCAGAAGTGGGGGAGGGGGGGGCGCGCACAGGGAGACAGAGACATTGATTTGTTGTTCCACTGATTTATTCATTCATTGGTTACTTCTTTGTATGTGCCCTGACCAAGGTCAAATTTGCAGTCTTGGTGTACAGGGTCAATGCTCTAACCAACTAAGCTACCTGGCCAGGGCCTATAATACATTTTTTAAACATCTAGGATGAGTCATTTAGACTACTTTCTTTTCCTCATCAAGTAGCATTTAATCTTCTACCCCACTTAATCTTCCTATGCCAAATATTCACAGCAGTTAAATAGAATTATGAAAGTACTAGGGGCCCGGTGCACAAAAATTTGTGCACTCGGCGTGGAGGGAGTCCCTCAGCCCGACCTGTGCCCTCTCACAGTCTGGGACCCCTCAGTGGATGTCCTATGATGGCCCCAGTCTGCCAGGCGCCTTTTGTGTGTGTGTGTGTGTGTGTGTGTGTGTCATCACTGGGGACCTGCCCCCAGCCCCATCAGAGGCTC